>RJWT010009582.1:0-24999 GCA_004365215.1 Cuniculus paca | reverse complement strand
CCGCTTGTGAGTATCAGATCGCTGTTAGATGGACTCTCACTCTGCAAAGGAAGCGGATGCAAACAAGGAAAAACCTGAAGATGCTGACACTAGAGGCTCCTAACAAAAAGCCTGTGCAGATAACCCTACAATGAGCCCCAGAGCTAACGATCCACTTCCCACAGTCCAAGTTTTCTGACAACATTTTTAAACAGTAATTATATTTTTAAAATACATTTACCTACTATACAATTACGCTTCTAAAGTATACAATTCAATGGTGTCTAGCATATTCACAGGGCTGTACAAATATCACCACAATCAATTTTAGAATATTTTCATCTCCCCTCCACCAAAAAAACTATGTATCCTCACTAGAGGTCATTTTGCATTTCCCTACTCCCCAGGCCCAGGCAGCTATGAATCTATTTTCTGTCTGTATAGATTTGCCTATTGTGGACATCTCATATAAATGAGGTCATACTGTATGTAGTGTTCAGTGAGTGGCTTCTTTCACTCACCATAATGTCAAGGTCTTGATAACCTTTTTCCTCCCACTCTTAAACGGGAGCAACAGAGCCGAGGATCACTTTCAGGATGACATCTTGTGCAAGCCTCAGATGAAGATACAGACCATGGCAAATGCAAAAAAAGCAACTTAAGGAAACAGATACTATGCAGGATGAGGGTGGGGGCGGGTTACCATTAATATTTTCACAAAACTATGTCCAAAGAACAAAAATAGAACACTATAAAAAGGAAACACTTTGAAAACATGAAGAACTCCTAGAAACTGACAACATAATAGCAGAAAATATTTTTAAAACTCAATAATAAAAGGATGGAAAGATAAATGTGAAGAAACTAGAGAGTAAAATTAAAAGAAGATGCAGAAATCTGAGGACACATTAAGAACATTCTAGAGAACCACAAATTAAATTCCCAAGAGAGAACAGAAAAATGAAAAATCGTAATAATATAATCTAAACTTTGAAGAAATGAAGGGTTCAGGTTACCAGGATGAAATGGCCCAGTACACTAAATACAATGTGAAACTTCTATGAAATTTCAGAAAACTGCAGACCAAAAAATTCCATGATTTGTCAGAGAGGAAAAAAGCAAATAGGCTATGTTACAAAAAATCAGAAATCAGAACCCTTGCAACTTTTCTATAGCAACAAGAAAACAACAAAGCAATAACTTTAAAAGGTAAAGGAAACTGATTTCCAATTCAGAATGCAATTGCCAGGCAAACTATAGATCAAGTATGAAAACAGAACAAAGGCACTTTCAAGTACCCTGGGTCTCATAAATTCACAATCCACGCAAAAAAAAATTTTTTTTTATTTTGAGACAGGGTCTTACTGTGTAGTTCAGAGTGGGCCTGAACTCACTAGGTAGCCCAGGCTGGCCTCGAACTTATGGCAATCCTCTTGCCTCAGCCTCCTGAGGGCTGGTATTACAAGTGTACCCTACCAAGCCCAGCTCCATGCAAATTCTTTAAAAAGCTCCTAGAGACTCATGGTATGTCAAAAGCAGACAACTAGGACAGAGCAGGCAAGAGGACCCAACATAACAACCACATGCAGAAGTCAAGCCAAGTGGAAAAAAAATACAACTCAAGGCAGACATGTTGGGGATGATCATCACCAAAAATCCAGTTATTAAAACCTTTTGTGCCGTGCTTCTAAATCTTTTAAATATATGATTATAAAATTTTCAAACACAAAAATAGACCCTTCTACTCATTAGCTAGATTCAACAATTCACAAGAAATTGCCATACTGACCATCTATTCACTTTTTTCTATTTTTTTCCTTTAAATATTATAAATTCCACATTGTATTATTCTATCCCTATGGACTTCACAGCTTGTCTGTCCTTACAATACTATTATCACATTACACCTAAAAATATTAACAGCTGTTTTATTTCATGTTACTTTATTTTATTTAAGACTAGCTCTCACTATCTTGCCTCGCCTGGTCTTGAACTCCTGGGCTCAAATAATCCCCCCACTTTAGCTTCCCAAATAGCTACAACTAGATGTGCACCACCATGCTAACAGTGATTCTTTATGTCACCTAGTACACAGTCCATAATAAAATTTTCCTAAGATCTAAAAAATGCCTTTTTACAATTACACTGTGCCTTAGTTACTTTCTTATCACTGGAATACAATATGCAACTCCTTCAATTTTTTTAATACACATTCAGCACAGTTCTCTTCTTGAGTCACCACATGGTAGACTGAAAAACAGTATGTTCGCATTCAAGGAATATACAGCATGCAGCAACTTGGTCTCTGCGACGCAATTGGTTAGCATATTTGGCTGTTAACAAAAAGGTTGGTGGCCCTGAGCCCACTCAGGGATGAACTAGTTCCATGAGTATAGGTCAGGTTTCTTATGATCATACCTAACTATTCTCACCACTTAAAATGAAAATTCAACTCTTATACATTGACTGATGTAGTTTGTCTTAACCACAATTTTCCATTGTTAATTAACTCAATTTACCCAGACTTTTATAAATGGTATTGGATGAGAATGCCATTGCATCACCCTGGACCTCTCTCACTGTGATGGTCCATAAAATAGTGTCCTCACAGCAAAAAGCATCTGTGGTCACACACTCAAATCTGGTTTAGCCTGTATTTCTGACGTCCCAAGAGACCATGAGTAAGTGTGGAAACTTCCTATTTAAGATACATGCTTTCAGGGACTATGGAGTTTTGTTTTTGTTTTTTTGTTTGTTTTTTCTATCAGCTAGCAATGTGTTTTATTGATCAATGCTTGTAAACTGCTTGTGGCAGGTAGCTTTCTTGCTTGTATTCAGAACCCTTAGGAAATAACTACTTCTCAGAGATATCTTCCAAGTATAGCCCACTTTTGGGTTTTGAGGTTGTTGGCAAAATCCTATCTCTTCAATTTCTTGGGAATGAGAAGTTGCTACATAATTGGCCTACCCTCTGCTTCTTTGGCACTGGCCTATAGCATTGTTTATGACCTTTAGGCAAACTGAGTCTTGGCATACCAGGAAAAACAACTGATGAGAACAATTATGTTACATTGGCTAATATAGCACAATCAGCAACAACAGCAGCATCAAAAACAGCCTAGAGAATGACAAACTGTGGTAACTATTAATTTGCTACCTTTAATCTTATGAACTATATTTATGGTTATATAACAAAATCTAAAACAAACCAGAAAATTGTATGCAGTAAATAAATCCTTAATATGGCAAGTTTACCCTCGGGGGCAAACTTAAAAAGAGGTTGGGGAAAAAATAGAAAAATATAAGAAGAGGAAGAGATTAGAATCAAGGTGAAGGAGAAGGTAGAGAAAGAGAAGGAAGAAGTAAAAAAAGAGCAGAACAGAACAACAACAACAAAGAAAAACTAGAAACAAGGTTCACACTGATATAAAAATGAGGACAATCAAAAAAAGGAAACAAACAAACCAAGATAAAAAAGATAAAGAAGGAAAAAATGTCTATTTCAGGGTATGCATCTGCTGTCACAGGCAGACAGAGCCCAGATCTGTGTTTATTAATCTCAGGAAACGGGCCATAGGTTTACAGCAGGGCAGTGGATAATCCCAGCAAGCTTGAACCTTTAGCTCCTCTGAATTTCAGGCTGGCTTCTCGCTGTGAGGCTGGAACCTGATTTGTTCAGCCTGCAACATTTCATGTATCCCCTGCCAGCTTGAACTCCGCTACGTGCTAGTTTGAACTAGGCTCCCTGACTTTCTGCAGACTTGAACTTGGTTCTGCCTCACCCTGACCCTAGGAGCCACTAGTTGGAGTCAGCCCACAGTTACCCTGAGTTCCCAGCTCAGTTGGCCCCTCTCCAAGATGGCTACTGGCCAACCGCTCTCTCCTGCGGAATGTGTGAACCCAAACTGCTCACCAGTCACTGCAGTCTGCTGTACCCAGTACTCCATTCCAGTGGTGCATTCTGTGGAGGCCTCTGAAGTTGAGTAGTCACCACGCATCTGCAGTCTCAAATCACCCCTCCCATGCACCAAGCCAGGGCTCAGGGAGAAAGGGCCACCGGTCACCTCTTTCTTCTTCACTGAAGTCTCTCTCTTCACTCTCCCTGTGGGCTTCAACTGTTGCTTCAGATCCTTGCTGGATCCCAAGCACCTACTTTCCTTCTTTTTTTCTCATGTTGCTATATTCCAGCATCTAGATACCAACTCTCAGAGAAGCTACTTCTCTCATGTTCACCATTCTGCAATGTTTGGTTTTTTGTTTGTTTGTTGAGACAGGGTCTTGCTATGTAGTTCAGGCTGACCTTGAACTTAACTATATAGTAGAGCTGGCCTCAAATTTACGGTAATCCTCCTGCCTCCATCTCCCAAGTGCTGGGATCACAGATGTGTGTCGCCATGCCTGGCAATTCCCACAATTTAAAGTTAGGTTTATTTTGAGCCACAGTGTATAGAGGTTTCTGTCCAGAGTTGGCTGGCTCCAGTTTAGTGCAGCATGGCAGAGGAGACTTGCTTATGGTATGCCAGTCAGGGAATGAGAGCGACCAAGATCAAGGAGGGAGGGAGATATACCCTTCCAGGCCCCACCCCCAGTGACCCACTTCCTCCAACCAGTCTTGACCTCCCAAATCACATTTAGCGATAAACTCATCAGTGAACCAATCCACTGATGAATACCACATACCCATGATTCAATCACCTCCCAAAGGCTCCATCTATGAGTGCATGAGGCTTTGGAAGGATATCTAGATATAAGTCATAATGCACTGTCATGGACTGAATTATATTACCCCTAAAATTCATATGCTAAAGCCCTCATCAAGATACTGTCTTTTGAGAGGTAATCAAGTTAAAATGAGGCCACTCGGGTGGCCCTAATCTAATCTGATCAGTGTCCTTAACTACTTGCCAATCCAATTATTTAAATACGGGATGACCAAAAATTGCATATTTTTTCATTAATTTTTATAAGATAATGTAACAGGAAATATGAAAACCCGTGCAACCCTCAGGATAGTCAGTACAGATACAAACACTGCCCAGGTGATACTTGGGGTAAACTGTTAAGTGGCTAAAGAACAGAGAACACAGACAACACAGACATGAGAGATGTGGGTGCAGAGAGGGACAACCATGTGAAGAGGCACAAGATAGAAGCCATCTGTAATCCAATGAGAAGGGTCTCTGAAAACCAACCCTACTGGCATCTGATCTTGGATTTCCAACTTGCAGAACAATAAGAAAATTTTCAGTATTTAAGACACTTAGCCTATGGCATTTTGCTATGGCAAATCTAGCAAACTAAGTAGACTATCCAGATCAAAACAAAGCTCACATGCTCACATACTACATTCAGTTACAAGTTTTTGGGGGTTTTTTGTTTTTTTGTTTGTTTGTTTGTTTGTTTTCTTCTTTGTTAAAACTGGGTCTGTGTTGCTCAGGCTGCCTTGAATTCCTGGACCCAAGCAATTCCCCTCCTTGCCTCTTAAATAGCTGAGATTAGAGGCATGTCCCATGACTCTTAGCTCTGGTTATATTTCTTAAATCACTCTTTTTTCATGCTATTGATTTGTCACAGGAGCCAAGTCAGTTGCCCAATAAAATGTTCTATGTTCTAGAACATGTATCTGTTTACTTCCTTACAGTATAATTCAACTCACCCTTCTTTCTCATCTTTCCAATAAATCAAAATTAGCCCTAGAGGCTTGATTAGGTTCAGGGGTCAATTTTAGGGAAATATATTTCATTGCTGGTACTGTATACTCTCTTTTTAACCTGATAAAGAGTATACAGGCACACTTGCCCCGGATCTTCTGACTCTATCTGTCTTGACCAGGTGCTGATGAAGCAACTGCTTGCCTCCTCCTTGCTGCCTGTTTCAGTTAGTGGTAGCATTCACTTTATCCTGCAGGAGAATTTTCTTTGACTACTTCCTGAAAGCTGGAGGTAGGCTAGAAAGAGACTAGAGGTGGAAAAGACAGAGCCCACTGTCTATGCCCGCATTCCAACCAAATGTCCAGTACTTTCCCTCACATATTCCAGTAGTGGTGAAACTTGTATTTCCTGGGATTTATTTACAGCTTTGCCCACTCACTTCATCATTAGGCCCTTCTGTAACTCCCAAAAGTGAAGACCAGACTAGGATCCAGAAATTATACCTAATAGTTGCAATGCTATTTTTTCTTATAATGCTTGCTTCTGTTTTTAAACAACTAAATGATGTATGTTTAACACTATACACATGAATGGATAAACCACAAAGAAAAGTAAGGAATGAAGAACACAAAAGTCAAGATAATCATTGCCATTGGTGAGAAGGTTATGCAAGGTGATTCAGGGTAGCAGTGATGTTAATAAACTGGCTGGTGGATACATAATTTTGATTTTTATTTTCTTCCTTAAATTGTAAATGTATATTTAAAGCACACTTTGGTAAGTGCTATGTTTTATGTTAGTAGTTTTTCTGTGCACACTCCACTGTGGTTAGCACACAGAAACGATTGTGTAATTAGTAAGCGCAGAAAAGACTGGAAAGGGAGTTTATTCTAAAGGCAATTGGCACCTCCTCAGTCTTGTTCTCTTGGGAGTTATACCAGGGAACATTTATACCTAAGATCAATTAAAGTGGCTTTCTCACAATCCATCCACCAAAAATAATAGAAAAACACTTTCTTTTCACTAAGTTACCTGGGGATGAAATATCTGATATCTTATGCCTCTCCATGGGAAACAATAATACAGTTTAGAGGTATATTTCCAGTGAGAGATGCTCCAGCTTGCCCTAGAAAACATATTTCCCTCAAATTCATAAATGACACAAAGCCGGGAGGGATGCCGAGCAAATGTTTTAGATGACAGAATTGGAATATGTTTCGGTAAGCTGGAGTGACAGGTCAAATCTAGTCCAATTTATAATAATATCTACCATTTGTTGAGAACATATGATATGCCAAGAGTGCCACACAATTTATCTCATTTAATCCTCACAAGCATACTGCAAAGCCAAGACCCAGGAACATAACTTGCCCAAGGTCATAAGGAAAGTTAATCACAGAATCATGACTGGAACCTAGGTCTTCCAAATTAAGCTTCAATCTCAAGTGAGATTCCTTCAGCAATCAGAAATTAACATTTAAAACTGAATACTCTTTATCCTGATTCAGGCTGTCACCCCGAGAGAAGTGCTTTTAACCCCAACCTCCCTTGCCCATCAGCACTTCTCAAGAATGATCAGATCTGTCTTATTTCATGAATGTACCTTGGGGACCCTCTGGCAGCTTCTTGGGAGCCTCTATATGGCCTCAAGGGCAAGTCTGTCCTCAAAAGCTAGATGGAACAGTACATATTTCCAACACGGCTGTGTCTGCCTTCTCACCTGTATTTAAGAGTTGGCAAAACTCAAGCTCTGCAGTTATAAATAGGGGTCCCTCCATGCAAAGACTGCAGAGCAAATCCCCTCAGCCAGGCTGTTCCTCACTTTCAATTTTCTCTTGTCTTCAGGGCATAGCTGAGAAAACAGCATAAACAGCTCCAGTCCGCAGTCATACCCAATGAAGCAATCTCGAAAGACAGCCAGAGAATTTTAATGAAAACCAGAAAACCTCCGGCTGCTAGGTCCAACTGTAGTCCAGGCCCTGCAGCCCTTCCCTCTGCAGTTAAGAAGCCCTGAGCCAGCTTTGTCCCAAAGAGCAGGCAAGAAAATCCATTTTGCATTCAGTAACGCCTTTCATAGCAGTCACTTTCCTGGGTTATTTGGGCAAGAGCAAGGTAAATACTAACTGCCACGGGACCCAGAAACCCTGAGTAGTACAGGGTGTGGCTGCAGTAGAGCTGCACCAACAGATTATGAAACAGTCATTTAGAAAAAAAAAAAAGAAGAAGAAGAAGAAGAGAGAGAGAGAGAGCCTTTTCCTTCTGCCAAAGCTGTCTGCCCACAGCTGCATACAAGGCTAGTGGGGAATCTTAACAAGCTTAAAGGGGCCGTATTTCAAATACTTGAGAGACAAAGAGGAAATGAGTATTTTCAGCACTAACTTCATAGCAGGAGTTCTGATATCATTTCACCTTCACTATTGGGTGGGAATTGTAAGCCGCATGAGATAGATAAGAATAGAACTCAGGGAGGTTGGTAACTTGTTTATGCCACACAATTGGCAAGTGAGTAACCAAAACTCAAAATTCGGTATGGATGAAGCTCAGCAAAAACATCAGTTGAAATCCTGACCTACCTTGCCTAATAGAAAGAATGATCATTTACTGAACATTGGCTGAGATTTCTGTAAGCATTATATCATTCAATCATCACAGCAATCAGATAAGATAGGAATCATTATCCCCCCTTTACAATGAGCAAAGTAAGGCTTACACATTAAGTAACCTGGTCAAGGACACTGCATCATCAGAATTTGAACCCAGGGCTATCAAATGCTAGAACTTTCCATTTTAAAATTCTACCCACCCTAACAGCCTGGAGAGGGAAACCATTTAGGACCTCACGAGAAGCATGCAAGTTGCACAGAGATTTCTGTTTTCCTTCTTAGAAGGAATCCTCACTCTAGGCTTACTTCTCAAGATCTCCTAGTATCCTTCAGTGGAGGCACAGAACCTCTGGGAAAGCTGATACCTGCATTTCTGCGTCCCCAGGCACAGTGAGCTCTGCTAACCCCATCTGTGTGAAGAAGGGTGCTGCCATGACCCAGAGACCCACAGGAGCACAGAGGCAGACGGCAGGCTGTGCTCCACAGACCACACAACCTCACAGGGGCCCCCACCCCAAAGGCTCACAGGTCCATTATGTATTCTTAACAGGAAACCAGGCGCCTCCTCCTAGAGCAACAGTGATTTCCCAGGAGAGACAACTGTCTAGACACAGCATTCAAATCCATCTGGACAAGAAATAGGGCACACAATGTCAGGATTAATCATTTACATTTTGGGGTCTATGAAGGGTCTGGGCTCGGTACCTCTGGGTTATTAGGTTGCGAAACACCCAGCATAAGAGCTGAAACCCTGGGTTCCCAGACAGAAAAGCGCTAGCCAAGGGGTGCACAACCATCCTATACCTAGGCCATGAGCTATGTGCAGACGGGCACACCACACCAAAAATGTCATTAATTAGGTTGGAACATGATAGAATTCTTCTATGCATGTTCAGAATTAAGCACCAGGCTTTGAGGTGGATTAGGCACTTAACATGTGCCAGATATCATGTATAGCAAGTGCATTCACTGTTGATATTTTAATTTACCTTCATAATACTTTATGATGTAGGTAGGATTACTATCAGGCAGTTGAGGCAATTGAAGCACAGAGAAGTAATGTAACTTGCCCAAAGTTACACAGGAAGTGGTAAAGGTTAAATTCAAATCCATGTTTAATATGACTTCAGCATGGTTTCATTCTGTCAATTATGAGTCTACTCATTCCTCAGAGGAGAAATGACTATGCAGATCTGAGAGATAGCTACAGGATGATGAGTCTGAGGCCTCAGATGAGTGATCAGGTGAGGCCTCTCTGAGAAGTGGATTTGAGCTCAGACCTGAAAGGCCATTCACAGAGTCAGGAAAAGAAAAATGTAGTGAGAAGGAGCCAGAAAATGCAAGGGCCAGCTGCAGGAAAATGCTTGGCATGTCCCAGGGACACAAAGGAGACCCAAGACTGAGGCTGCGTGAGCAACAGGGAAGATAGAACGGTACAGATGAAGCAGGACTTTGGTAGACCAGGGAAAAAAGCTAGGATTTTGTTCTAAAGACAATGAGAAATCAAAGAAGAATTTTAATCAGGGGAATGACAGTACCTGATTTGTACTTTATAGAGATAACTCTCTTGCTACTGAGAGGAGGAGCTATAGGAAGTCAACAGTTAGGAATTGGGAGAGATGATGGTGGCCTGGACCAGGGTGAGAAGTGATGGCGGTAGAAATGGACTCCATATTTGGGGGTAAGGCTGAAAAGACTTGCTGATAAGATTGTGATGCATTATATGTGAGTAGTGAAGGGAACAAACTCCTAGGTTTTACCTTGAACAAATGAGTGAATGATGTTGTCATGTATTAAGAGAAAGACAAGAGGAAAAGCAAGGTGCTCAGATGACGACCATAGCCAGGGGGTGGCACACGCCTATAATCCTAGCACTTGGGAGGCTGAGGCAGGAGGATCACCATGAGTTTGAGGCCAATCTGGGCTACCCAGTGAGACCCTATCTCAAACTAAACAAGCAAACAAAAATGAAGATGACCACTCTTTCTTCAGTATCACCCAAGAACAAAAAAGAAAGTAGATCCAGTTGTATTTGTTCAGGAGAAGCTATGATTTCAAAGGCTCAGAACTGCTTAACTTGGTGAAGAGAAGTAGCTGGGGGTGAAGACAGAGTAAACTGCAAAAATCGGAAAGTTTGCCTTAAGAAACAAGGCTCTGACTTACTTTGTTTGGCCATTGCTGCCAAACGAGTGGAAGTTTATGAGAAAGGAATTCAGCTTGATAGGAGGAAGGGCGACCTCATGGTCAAACCTGTGAAAAGTGAGCTGAACTGCCCCAGAAGTAGGTGAGGGAGAATGAGGACTTTCTTGTCTCTGCAGTTGTTAAAGAATAAACCTGATGAACCCCTGACTAGATGACTAAAGAGACAGTTTGGGTAACTGGGTAGGTAAAATACTGCCTCAGATCCTTCAAAGACCTAGCATGCTATCCTTTTAAGATAAAATTAATGTAGCCTACCAGGCTGGAGTTTCCCCAGAAGGGCAGAACTTCCTGCTCATGGTTTACCTCTCAGAAAGTAAATAAGAACAGTACAGTATTAGCTAATTTCGATCACTATACAGTAACTCCTAGTTTACTTGTAAATGTCATACAAGATGTTGAAAGGATTTTTGGTGTATGTGAAACACAAATTATGGAATTAAATATACCATACTTGCAATTTGTTAGCTCTATGTCCTCCGGTAAATTACTTAAATCTGAGTCTCAGTGTCTTTCTTTGAAATAAGGAGAAAAAAATGCTTACTTTAGGATGTTTGCTGTGAGGACCAAATCCTGGCAGCTGATACTTTTTGACAGCTGACATCTATTACTGTACAACTATATATGATAATGTGCTATGTGCATTTTCTTCATAAAATCCTCACAACAATCCAAAAGATAACCATCACTATATTATCATCCCTGTCTTAAAAATTATAAGACCTGGCCAGGGATATAGTTCAGTTGCAAAGCACCTGCCTGGCAAGCATAAGGTCCTGAGTTCAATTCCCAGTACCAAAAAAATTAGAAAACCAATTAGAAAATTAGAAAACCAATTTGTTGAGATTAAGTAAGAAGTCGTAATAACTAGTAACCAGGCATGCTGGCACACACCTGTAATCCCTGCACTCTGGGAGACTGAGGCAGGAGGATCCACGTTAGTGAGAATTTATCTCAAAAAAAATCTTTTTTAATTTAAAAAAAGCGAGAAAGGAAAAGGAAAAGGTTGGCCCAGCACCTACCTGGCAAGCACAAGAACCTGAGTTTGATTCCCAGAACCCCCCTGCAAAAGTTGTGAGGATGTAGCTCAGTGCCAAGGTCCTACATTTAACACCAGGTTCTACCCCAACACACACACACACAAAAAGTCCTATGGCTAGCAATTGCTCTAATTAGGAAAAAAAAAAAAAACTTCAACAAAAGTAGAAAGAAAAAGACAGAGAAAGTCATATTTAGATAATGTGGGGAGGAAAATGGCAACCTACTGTTAGATTTAACAAATAATTCAACTCACTGTCTAGACATTTAATAAATATTTGCTGAACATATAAATGAATAATTGAATGAATAAATGATTTCAACAAACATTTATTGAGTTCCTACTAGGCACAGCATCAAGAAACTAGTGTTACATACCATTTGCATCAATTTAATTTAAAGTTTGCCATTAAAACCACAGTCTTCGAATTGCAAATAAACTGCCAGCATAAAAAGATCCTAAGAAATCCCACTCTCATATACAGACCAAAAGAAATCTGAATTATTATTTTTCTTTCTCATGGATGTCAAAACTGCTAGAGAAGTGCTCCAAGCTACAACCATATGAGAAGTACTTCATAGCCACAGAAGTGCTCAGGGAACCAAAAGCTGAGGCAGGAGATAGGTTCAAAGTCAGGCACTATAATTTGAATCTCACATGTCCCCCAAAGGCCTGTGTATTAAAGGCTTGGTCCTCAGAAGGCACTATTAGGAGGTGGTATAATCTTTAAGAGGTATGGCCTAGTGGGAGGTCTTTTAGATCATTGGTCTTTATGCCTTTGAAGTGGTCTGTAGGACCCCTGTCCCTTTCTCTTTCTCTCTTTTTGCTCTTTTGTCATGCAGTGAGTAGTTTTGCTCTACTATGCACCCTTACCATAATGTGCTGCCTTACCACAGGCCCAAAAGCAAAGAAACCAATCAATCATGAACTGATATACACATAACTTTCAGGCAAAATAAAACTTCTCTCCTTATAAATTGACTATCTCAAATATTTTGTTGTAGTGACAGAACACTGACTAATGCAGTTAAGACTTCCAAAAGGAAGCAGAAATCTAGGACAACACCGTCTTTAAAAATGGCTGACTTCAGCTGTGGAGGAAGGAAATCAAGTTTCAAAGGGCAATCTGATGAACAATTAAAAAAGTAAACAGATACAATTTTTAAGAAGTTTGGCAATAAAAAGGAGAGGAAAAGTAGCCTGTTGAAGTGAAGCAAAGGACTGTTGATAAGTATATGTGGTAGAAAGCAGATGCCACAAGAAAATGAAAACATGAAGATAGAAGATAAAGGAGATGAAAGAAATAAGCAAAGGCCAGATCTTAGGAAGACAAGAGGGAACAGGACACAATACACAAGGAAAAGGCTACCCTTGGGAGAGGAGAGATCACTTCCTCCTCTTCTGCACAGAGACAGCAATGAAGGAAGATTTTGCTATGTAGACACTGTAAAAAGCTATTCAGAATTAAGCTTGATGAATGCAAAGAGTGACCAAGTTGGATCATGCTATTTTAGCCTAAAATGATATGGGTTCTTTTAGGTCATTCATAAGTTAAGTAGGTATTGAAAAAGACAATAATTACTTGTATGTAACTTCATGTGATTTGAAGAATGCTAACACCAAATTTCCAAACTTAAGTCAAATCTCTCTGTAGGAACCTATACCTTTGTGACTGTGAAATCTGGCAGATGCTCACTTTAGCCAAACGACTGAACTTACCATCACCAATAATCTGTACAAATTAATATGGAATGCCTCTCATTATGATACAACTGGAAAGATATATCAACTACTACTTAAAATACTTGCACAAAATGTTTAACCCGCATATAATCACGGAAAATTAGTTAGACATTTCAGATTGTAAGACATTAAGAAACTAGGCCTAAAATTTTTTAAATGTTATAATACAGAAAATACTTCTTATATACATGGATTTAAAGAGACTACAATATTATATATTTATAGAAAATATATATTTATAAATATACAAATATATAAACATAATTTTTATAAAATATATACAAACCTAAATTTAATGTGCGATTCTTGATTATAACCTGGGTTAAAAACAAATCAGTAAGGCTTGGATGTAGTTCAGTGGTAGAATGCTTGCCCAGATGAGGCCTTGGGTTCAATCCCCAGCACCACAAAACAAACAGAACAAAAAAATTAACAGTTCATTAACATTTATAGCATGAATTTTATTTGGAGAATAGGAACATGATAGGTTATTTACAAAAATGTCTGCAATTATTTGGGCTCTTGATCTATGCCCTTGAGCCATATGACTTCACAGTTCTTCCCACCAAGAAGAACTTGAGACTTGCTTCACCGAAGGCTACCAACATGGGATTGATGCTGGGCCAGCTCCAAGTCTAGGCCACCGAAGGCTCTGCCCACTTCCTCTCTCTCTCTCCCTCTCAGAACCTGCCAGAAGCCATGGGAGCAAGACTGGCCTACCCTCTGAGAGACACTAGAGCAGGCATAAACCATTCAAACTGAGGTCAACTCAGACCAGCCCATCCCTAGTAGATCTAGCAGGTGACTAAACTTGTATGAGGGACCCCAGCCAATCAGCTGATCCTGACCCACATCAGAAAAATCACCCAACTGACTCACTGCATTATGAACATTAATAAATGAAAGCTGTTTCAAACTACTAAGTTTTGCTATGACTTTTCACACAGTAAGTTAGGTGACTGAAGGTAAAATATAAACTGTATATTAGACAATATCATGGAATTGATGTCAAATTTCTATAACATGACAATGGTATTATGGTTATGTAGAAGAAAAAAGAGATAAAGTATTATGATATCTGCCCCCTACCAAATGTAGATATGATCCTTTTCTAAAGATAAAGCAAATGTGGTAAAATGTTAACAATTTGTAAATCTAAATGGGTGGCTTATTAACCTTTTTTATACTAATCTGTTAATTTAAAATTTTTCAAAATAAAAAGTTGGGCAAAACACATCAGCCCATCTCCAGAACGTGGTGATACTGAATCTTTACCTGGTAACATAGGAAGCCATCATGCAGTGAACAGACCCTTCCCATCCTCTCTAGCCAGCCCTATCACTGCCCTGTCCTCCCATGGCAACGACCACAGCTGCCAAAGGAGGAGGGGAACAACACAAACTGCAGTAAACCTGGGTTACACCCTCACACAGTTACAAAGTTCATTCATAATTAAGAAATGTTTAAAGGTAGGTCTTAATAGCAAGTAATCATTAAGTGAGATTTTCCTACCAATATAATAAAAAAATGTGTAGGGCTGGATGAGATATAAAAGGAAAAAAGCTTTGGCAAGAAACATCAGGAGGTCTTCGAACTATTTCATGTTAGAAAACAAATATTCAAAATAGAGAAACAAATGTTTCTCTATTTTAAGAGATTTCTCAAACGCCTACAAATGAGACAAGTATGTTGTATTACATCTCTTCTCCCTTAAAATGCCTAAAAAGCCTTACCAGTAAAACCCAAACCTTTTTTTTTTGCAGCCAAATGAAAGCCTCCTTTATTTAATTCAGATTTTCCCCCCAAGTGATATGCAGCAATTATTAATGCTGCATATTGGCTTATTTGAACAAACCCAGGGACCTAGGTTCAAAGGATACAGCTTTCTGAACTAAAATCCAAGGACTCTGGCTTTATTATGCTGTATGAGGAAACCCAACTAATAATGAATGGTAAACATATGTCATTCATCATTCATATAAGAAAACAATAATCTAACGAGATTTTTTTCTAAACAATCACTACAAATGTGTTTAAAAAGTCTGACTTCAAAAAATTCCTCTGGAGCTCTCCTACAGTAGGAGAGAAAAGCATTCAACTTACATAAGAAAAGGAAGAAAACATCATAAGTATATACACTTAAAGAGCTGGTTGTCCTCACCTGTCAGAACTGAAAAATTGACATAGTAAATATATTCATATTATTCATTACTTGGCTTGAAGCCAAATGCATGCCTGATTTCCTTACAGAATTCCTCAATTCTCTGGCCCACAAATCATAAGATGCCTCAGAATATAGTTTGAAACCACAATTTGAAAATGGTTGTGCAAAAAGCAGAAGTTATCACATGCAGAAAGAACCTTCCAGTTGCCTACACAGACTTCATCAGATTCGGAGAAACCAACTAGGCTGTCACGTCTTCAAGGAAGCTTTGATGTTCAAAGAGAATTCTACTGTGCACATTAACTCTCAAAAGTGTTCAAGGACACGGGAAAGACAGATGCAGAAGAATAGCTCTTCCCGGCCCACAGCTGCATATAAGCTTCTCTGTCTCTTGAAAACACGAGATGTCAGCAGACTTACACATGGCCCTGGCTCGGCCACTTAGTCCCATTCACCTGTCACCAGGGGGTGAAGTATAGACATACTGGTTCATCCATTCTGCCAACACCTTTAAGGCAAATTTTACTCAGCAAACTCAGCGTGAGGGAAAACAGGTGATGGGAACCTGGCCCCTGCCCTCAGGAAGCTCGCAAACTAACGTAGGAGCACAGTCGAAACATTTGGAAGATGCAGTAAAGGACGCTGTGATAGTTGACTGAGTCAACTTGTCAACTTGAGTAAGAGAAGCTCAACAAAATTGGCTCAGCAATTCCACCCCCTGCAGCGTGGAAAACTCGCCCTAGGATGGCTTGTCACCTGAATAGCACAAAGGGGAAAGGAAGAAGGACAAATTTGCTGCTGTTTCTACACAGAGTTCCAGTCTTTGCCTTCACCTTGGATGTCATTTCCTGGCTTCCAGCTTCTGGCACTGATCCTTCAGCCTTCTGGCGCAGACTCCATCACAGATTTACCACCCTCCTGATCTGGGCTCACATGGGACACTGCAGTGAGCTCCAGACCTTCGACTGGATCCTTCAGATCTCCAGTGGGAAGACAGACCTTCTGCACTCATCCACATCTGACTCTGCGAGCTGCCATTGTAAGCCAATTTTGTAAATTCCTATATATATATTTGTATATCTTGTATTATATCTGTTTCTCTAGTAACCACTGATACAGGCTCTGAGCAGATACATGATCAAACACTTGAGCCCAGGCCTGGATCCTGACCCTATGGCTGGATTATCTAGGCAGATTTTACTTAAATCTCTCCAATCTTAGTTTCTCCAGCTATCAAATAAGAATGGTAGACATACTTATTATATTGAATCACTGTCAGAATTAAATGAGATAACATTATTAAGTATACCATAGTAAACTTTAGATAAATGTTCGCCATGATCATTCATCTTTATTAATACCTGAGTACTGTTTTCCTTCTACAATCAAGAATCAACACTAAGAATCTGTGAATTAGCTACATAACCCAGAGTTAATCAAACATCTTTAGGCCTTACACTCATTATCTGTTAAATGAGAGGTTTCAGCATAGAGATACTAAAATCTCTTCAAGTTCTGCAATATTAAAAGTCTCTATAATCAGTTTTGTATGGTTTTACATGTGTCTCAACACCACTGCTCAGATCAACTTCAAAGCCAAATAAACCATCTTTCTCTGGTGACTGGCTGAATCTTTTTTTCATTTTAGTTCTCTTAAACTCACTAGCTACCTGTGCATATATGGGATATCTACAAAGTATCAGTCCCCCCTACCCCTCCAAAGTAAAACAAGCAACTGCAAGGGGGCCAGATCCCTATTCCATTCCCTTAGATGGGACAGCGGCTTCCAAAACATAAAACTGGGAAGTGCAATGAATGAATGGATTCACCCACTGAAGCATCCACTTGCAGAGGCAGGGATGGCTTCTGGTGCTTCCACAATACTTACTACTTGTCTCTGTGTACCACTTTGCACATTTGGGACCTGGAACTTTGTTGTACTTAATCTCCACCCCCAATTCCAAACACATTGCCTGGAATGTGGGAGATCCCCCATAACAATTCAGTAAGATTCATACTTCCCTCAGGACCACAGTTACACCTTTGCAAAGCACCTAAGCAGCTGGAAGTGTGGGCTTGACTCCAGGATCCTTTACCAGGAGTCACCGGTCCAGCTATGTCAAGAACTAGCTGTTTGACCTTGGTGGGAGAAAGGGGAGAGCAGCAGCTCACTTTCCCCTCTGGCCTTCAGTTTGCTCACTGGTAAAATGAAGGCAATCTGTTAGACCTGGGATTGGCAAACTATGGCTCATGGGCAAAATCCATCCCATGCCTGCGTCCTAGCCTAGAATGAATTTTACATGTGTAAAGACAAAGAAAAAATAATACCCACCACAGACGATATGTGGAACCCAAAGCCTAACTAATTATTTTCTGGCCTTTTACAGAAAAACTTGCTGACCTCTGTCTCTAAGATCTGTCTCTAAGATTCAACTGTCTGTAAGATCTCTTCCAACCCTGACATTTTAGCATTTTAATCCTGCTGTGTTTCTTCCAATCACAGTCTGATTCTGCCTGTTCATACAAGGTATCCCCAAGTCTGAAACAATACCCAAGACACAACAGGAGCTCAACTGCTATTTGTTTAATTGACTAAATGGATATTGGAGTAGCGACCCTAAGAACTAAATCTCTTACCAACATGATAAACTGGGTCAGTGTGTATCAAATGGTTACCTAAATAAATCCTCCCAGGATGGATGACAAAATTAGAGGAACATAAAGCTCTATGGGCCCTTTGCATGACATGGGCACCTATAAAAACCTGAATCCCAGAGAAGCAGAATCAAGACTCACCTTGTTCTAGCAAATAAAAAATGCATGTAGCCATCCCCTGAACAACCGCCTTGGGCAAATTATAAAGCTATGTAGTAGTTGCTATCAGAGACACAGATCATCTGAACAGATAATCTTGGTAGTGACGGACCCAAGAGAATAAATCCAGTTCACAATAGAGCATATACAATAATTTAGTCCACAACATTGTTTCTCTTTTCCCCTGTTGTTGTTAAGAATATATAATACCAAAACAAGGAATTCAAACATTTATGTCAGGGAAGTAAGCCAAGGGAAGTCTAGAATATATGATCCTATTAACACTAATGGAAGTGAGAGCAAGGTAAGAGAGAAAATAAAACTCCCTGTCTTAACTCACACTACACACACTTTTTCCAAATAAACAGCCAGCAATTATTCTTTTAATGTTCCTCCTCTGTACACTGGTAAATCACTGTTGGGCATAAACCTTTTTGCTGATTTCAAAGGATGGCTTTCTTTCTTTTTTTCTCTTGCTTCTTCTTTTTAAATGCTTACAAGAAAAAATAAATAAATAAATGCTTACAAGAAGTTCTGAAGAGGGCCTGGGGTGCTCCCCACCCCCATCCTTCAATCAAGCTTCTCTTTCTACAAATATATTACCCTACAACCACAGACTCCATGTCAGACTGTTGCTCAGAAATTACAAAGTTCACCTACAGATTCCACACTTTCTTTCCTCCAAAGAAGCCCCTTGGAGCTCTCTTCTCTCAGGGGACCAGAGAAAAGCCCACCTCTCTCTATAAGGCTCCTATCCCCAGTGATGTAAATTCACAGGCCCTACCCATCCCCGACCACTACCGCGGCCAAGGAACTTGCTCTAGCCCGGGGGGCGGGGGGACGTTGAACAGTTCGGTGCTCATTTTCAGCCTGATCATAAGCCAGACAAGCGAACAGTTTAAATTTGGATTTTTTCCCCTGACTCATTAGGTACGCCTTAAACCTAGAACACACCAATATTGGCTCTCTCTGTTGACCTCTCTATGAACCTCAAACAAATCTCTTTCCTTCCCTGAGTCTTGCTGTTTTCTCATGGGTCCAACCTTAGCTGGAATCATTGCTTAAGAGATGAGGATCCCACACTGTCCTAGCTCTGGGCCCCACTGAGGAAAGGTTTTGCCATGACTGTTCTCTGATTCCAGATCCAAACAGCCTCACCCACATTTTCTCCAAATTCTGTCCCACTAGTGGGACCCAGGCTCTCTGTAGCTGCTCCAAGTCCTTCTGCCTGCTGGGGCAAGTGATTTAGAGCAGTCACTAAGGTCCAAAACATAATCCTTTGAAAGGTAAGTAATTAATGTTTTTTTTTAAATGCAGCTTGCCTCCACAATAGGATAAATCTCATTATCTCCTCACTTTGTCTCTATAAAAGTCATTTCTACTCATTAATGTTTTCCCAAAGAAAAGAAGTCCACACGTACCTCTTGAAAGTGAAGTTCAATAAAGGTGATTTAAATAGGCTTTGAAAACACCGTGGTCTATTTAGTTATTATTATCAAGTATCTACAGAAATAATTACCTATTAATACTCAAAAGAGAATGCACACTTTTTTGGGGAGGGGATTTTTTTTTATCTTTTTTTTTTCTTACTATGAAGTTCAGGCTGGCCTTGAACTCACAGCAATCCTCCTGCCTCAGCCTTTCAAGTGCCTGGTTTACATATCCTATCAATAGGACACAACCATTCTCACCCTTCAAAGTAGAATTGATCATTCTTTCAATATAGGGACTCACAAGACCCTGTATACCCTCATAACAGGAGCCGTAATCCTCATTCACTCATTTGTTTGTATGCTTGTCTCTCCATGCCCCATTGCCCTTACTACCCCACACTGTAAGTCCTCCGAGGACCAGGATCCTATCACACTGCTTCTTAAGGCTTCAGTGCACAATACATTGCAACACATCCTAATACTAGAATGAAAAGAGGAAGGCGAGGATAGTGCTGTGACCTGGAGGTTGTTTGTTCCCCACAAAGGTCCATGTGCTGGAGGCATAGTCTCCCTACTGTTGTTGTTAGGAGATAGTAGGAATCTTTTAAGAGGCAAGGCCTGATAGGAAGGTCTTAGGTCGCTGGGTCCTTAGGTTGTTGTCCTTAGAAGGGAATGTTGGTCTCCCAGAGTGAATTCTCATGAGAGAGAGTTGTTACAAAAACCTGTGCCTGGCCCCCAAGTCTCTCTCTGGCTTCCGGCCTCTCCATGTGGCCTCATCCTTTGAGTGCACTCTCTGTTGTCATCAGCCACATATCCCTTGCCAGAGTCTGCACCATGCTGTTTCGACTTCCAGTCTCCAAAACTGTAAGCAAAATAAACCTTTTTCTTCATAAATAACCTGCCTCATGAAGCTTTCGTTAAAGTAATGAAAACCAGATTAGCAGAGTGCGGCTGCAAAGGGAAAAAAGACTGTAAAAGATTAAAAAGGCAAAAGATGAATTGTTCTTACTACTACCTGACCTAAGATTATTTTTTTAAGTAGGATGGACTGAAGAGACAAAATGAGAAGCTGGGCGTGGTGGTACATGCCTCTAATCCCAGCACTCCGGAGGCTGAGGCAGGAGGATTGTTCCAAATTCAAGACCAGCCTGAGATACAAAGTGAGCTCAAGACCAGCCTGAACTGCATAGTGAGAGTCTGTCAGAAAAAACAAACAAACAATCAAAATGAGCAATTGTTCCAGGCATGAAAATATACAGCTTGTTGTGGAGTGATAAATACCATCTTTCATCAGTTCTAAAAACTTTTTTTTATCATGTTGACAGCTTAGAAATTAGCATGCTGCTACAGCTTATGTCTAGCTGTCCCCCCCAAAGCCTCATGTGGTCATAGGTGGGCTTTTCAAAGATGGCTGGATCTAGAGTGTGTGATGCTGGCATTAAGTGTGTGATGCCTAAATCAGTCCACTGATTGGTTTGGCATAGTTCTGGGTGTGGATAATGGGAAGGCCCACCCTGAGCATGAGTGCTACATGCCCTTAGGGATAGAATATAAGGGACAGAAAGAGGGGTCCGGTTGCTGTGTCATTTGCTGCTTCCTGCTTTTGCTGCCTTCTGCCTGCCATGAACTGTTTCTCCTCTGTGATACCTGTCTGCCATGCTATCCTGCCTTGGAGCCAGTTGATTATGGGCTAAAAACTCTATGAACTGTGAGTTACAATAAACCTTTCCTCCTTTAACTTTGGGTGTTGGATATCCTGTCTCAGCAACAAGAAAAGTAAAACAGATGCATTTTACAATGGGTGGTATGTTAGTATTGTGTCATTTTATTTGGAACCTGATTTTTCTCCTTTTTCTCAGTGGTACATAAAATAATAGCTCATGTTACAAATAACAGTATCATAGACTCAACCAAATGCAGTCATTTGGTGTGGTTATGATACGGAAAGTTGGAAAGATGACTATAAAATTGCACTGAATTTTCCCTAATAGTAGAAGCTAAAAGGGTTGGACCTTCTTAGTGGTGCCAAAAGAGGTAACTTGCACAATAATGCCCCTTCTCAGAGAGCAGCCAGCTGAGGTGGGGACCCCAGTGGCTACCTCTGTTCTAAGTCATTCTGCCCATTTGGTCACCAGTGATTGCCTCAGGGATGTTTACATGATCTGAACCGGGCTGTTACTCTTTAAGAGTTTCTATTTGGAGTCAGTCGGAGTATAGGTCAATCCTTCTCCAATGTTAACACCAGTGAGATTTAGAGTTCACAATCAGTGGCCATGAGCCTTGCCATGCAGGAGAGAAGCAATGGCAACAGACACAATCTTGACATCCTTTAAAATCCTATGTCATTCAAATTATCTAGGTGTTCTCACCAAACTGTTTTATTTTTATTTTTTCCCAGTCAAGCAGATAACATTTCCCAGCATCCTTTACTATTAGGTGGGGCCAAACACCAATTATAATTGAATAGAATGAAGATAGAATGAGATCAGCCACCTTAAGACCTGGCCAACAAAAACCTATCAGAAAAGATCCTCCAATCTCTTTCCCAAACTACAGGACAAAACTCAGAATAGAAGAGAAGTTGAAAGACAGAGGAAGCCGGGGTCTTTGAAACACTAAAGGTGACCTAATCAGGAGCAACCATATTGAATTGCTGTGTGAATATGAAAAAACCGTCATTTGCATAAAGCCACTGAAATTTGGAGGATGTTTTGGCGGCTTTCTGTTCTAATATCTCCTCAGCTGATTCTGCTCATGGTTACATAAAATAACTCCTACAAGTTATGTCTTTGCTCAAGTGGGTTTCTTTCACTTGCAACTTAATTCTAATGAAAAGTTGGGAAGATGGAATAGCAATCATTTGAAGTGCCAAGAAAAGGGAAGTATACAATAATCCTCAGGTGTCTATGAAACACCTAAAAAACTTCTCAGAACAGAGTAATAATTCCAACAAACTAACAAAAATGCACAAAAGACCTCAAGATTTAAACTTTTAAACCACTCACAGAAGCTCCTCTCACATCTTCATTCCTTTCATTCCCGAAGCAGTGCCTGAAGTGGTTACAGCCCTGCTTTAGAGTTTACCTACTAAGATACTCTCAGGAGCTCCCCACATCCTGAATTCTAGCAAGCAAGATCAACTTCAATTATCTCTGCAGTCCTGGAGTTTACTGGGAAATGGATCCACAGGCAGCACGGAGAGTTCAAATCGTTACTCTAAGGTAATCAGTTCTGGGTATATGCATACGAGCCTGCACAGAACTTTCTAAGATGAATGTTCAAGAATCACTAAAGCTTCTGGTAACACTTACAACTAAAAATGGAGAGATTACAGGAATAAACATGAAAAGGATGCTATGAAAGCCTCCTAGGACAATGATCAATTTTGCCAAGAACTGAAGCTATTGATGACAGTGTAGGCACCCTATATAGAGTCCAGAAAGTTTCCTCATGGAGCCAAATTTGCTGCAGATCAACAAGTACTGACATATGTAACACATTTTACAGCCTTGTTATAAAGCCTTTTTATACTACACATTGAATTATTTTACTCAGAACAAGAGAATGAAGCTATGACTATCAGTCCTTCATTTAGAGCTGGGAAAACAGGCCCACACAGGCCAATGATCACAGAATTTATGATGAGCTAGGACATAAGCTCCATCTCCTGAATTCTTGTCTCCTATTCATTCCCCTGTATCTCAAACTATGGAAAAATCACAGCAGAGAAATGGCCTAGGTAGAGACGACTTTTCTCCCCTCTCAACCCCATATCGAGGGTTGGTTTTCCATGTCTCATGTAGCCAGCCATATGTTGGACCTTTCTAGAGAGTCAAAAGGCCTGGAACTGATGCTTGGTCTGCAAAGCAAGCTGGAAAAACATTCCTGATAAGGCACCAGGGACCTTGAAAGGGAAGGAAGGACCCTGAGGCAAAAGATTAGAAGAGCTCAAACTTCCGTGTGATCCGGTCAAAATCTTACAGTTCAAGCCCTCTAACAACCAGTTTCTCTCAGAGCTCCAAAGATAGAATCTGGAGTAATGAGCTGAAATTATCCTTTTTGGTAGAGAGAGAAAGATAAAACACATAAGCTGGCCTCAAGACACAAATTGCAAAGATCAACTGGTCATAGTCTACCTGGAAAGGGGGAGGCATTAATGTTTTAAGAAAAACAGCTTATCTCTGGGAGGTGGTTGATCTACAACCTCAGAAGGATGACAGGAATTGGAAGAGCTACCCTATGGTATGTTAGAAAACTTGAAGAGCTGGCATCTTATGGCTATCATTACTCTCCTGGGCACTGCTGATTAACAGGGAAACTCATACTTTGACACAATTCCTCCAGAAACAGAAAGTCTAAGATCCTGAAGAAGCAGGGCTAGAGGAAAAGAAAAAGGTCTGAAAAACCTACCCTTAAAAAACCAACCCTCGGGCTGGGGATCTAGCTCAGCGACCTAAGCTCCTGCCTGGCAAGCACGAGGTTGTGAGTTCAATTCCCGGTGCCGCAAAAAAAAAAAAAAAAAAACTCTCGAATCACTGCTCATCCTCTTAATACTATCATTTAAATAAGTTACAACCTCTTTAAACTTCAGTTTCTACATATGTAAAGTGACACTAAGGACACCTACCTTAGGGGGCTGTGGGAAGGATAATATAAAATTATGAATATAAAAAGCTGAGTACAATTCCTGATTTAGTAACTACTCAATAAATGTTAGATAGCACAGCACAGTGCTTGACTTAGTAACTACTCAACAGAGTTAGAACTAACTTTTTTTCCAGAGGGAGGTAGTACAGCTTAGCAAACGCAGTATAAGCTCCAGGTAAAGCTTTCCTTCTGCCACCTACCAATCTTGTAACTTTGGACAAGTTACTTAATCTCTCTGAGTCATAATTTCTGCATCTGTTAACTGGGTTATTAATAACTCCAGAGTTGTTGGGGTATTAAATCTGCCAACATACATAAAATGCCTAACACAGCACCCAGCACTAAGTGTTAAATAAATGTTTACCAAATGAATCATGAATGAGTCCCTGCCCAGCATACATGACTTTATGGTTTAGACTTTGCTTGTCAGTCTCTGCCTATATGAAAGGTGGCTGGGTTACCCTTACTTATAGAACCATGTACGTACTGTACTTGGAGATCTGTTCCTCCCTAGGATTGGCTCTTAAAGCTGCTCCATAACTTTACCTCAGTTCACTGTTCCCTACATCTGAGTTGCCCTTCCCCCCTTCCTCACGGCCACACGAATCTTACCCACCTTCCTCTGCCAGCAAGATGTACCTAAGAAGCCAATCCCCATGGCAGCATCAGTCCTTGCGCATCTCACTGACCACTTTCTACCACACAGTGAAAGCTCAATGATCCAAAT
>RJWT010009581.1:0-25023 GCA_004365215.1 Cuniculus paca | reverse complement strand
AGTATGAAGAATCCTCAAAAAACTAGGATTGGAAGTCCCATTCAATCCAGCTCTTCCCCTTCTGGGTATTTTCCCAGAAAAACTGAAAATGTCATGCCAACAGTGATATACGTGCACTCATGTTTATAGCAGCACAATTTGCAATAACTAAATATTGTAAACAACCCAAATGCCCATCAACTGCAGAATGGATAAAAAGATGTGGTATTTTTATATAATGAAATATTACTCAGCTATAGAAAAGGATAATCTTGAGATTTTTATAGGTAAATGGAGACAACTTGAGACAATACTCATAAGTGAAACAAATCAATCTCACATTTATAAATACCGTATCGTCTCCCTAGTGTAAAAAAAATAAAATAAAAAACTGAAAGAGTAATAAGACCCAAAATGTACAACAGATATTGTAATAATGAAAGGGAAAGAAAGTGCTCAAAAGCAAAGAACAAATGGGATAGGGGAAAGGAGAAAAGGAAGAAAGGAAAAGATTATATGTATGTAGTTATGCATATATAAATGTATGTATATATATGTATACAAGATAGATAACTATACTACTAATCTCTGTTAGTTCATCAAAAATAAGCTTGTGCTCTCATTGTTTGATTATTTGGTCATTTTTTTGTGCCTAGATCTTGTAACCTGAGCAGTTACTTCTAAGATAACAATATGCAATATATTAACTAGTGTTAACATCCCACTATTTTTTTTAATTCTGTATCATTTTTATCCTTCTTTAAAATAAAAAAGTCACTACATTTTAAATAAGAGAATGCTTCAACAGGAAGAGGTAATAATTGTAAATTCATATGCATCTGATACTGGCACAAATAATTTCATAAAACAAATACTACTGCACATAAAAGATCAGATACACTTCAACATAATCATCATGGATGACCCTATCACAAGCAGATCAACTAGATAAAAAAATCAACAAAGAGATATCAAAGTTGAACCATACCCCAGAATGAATAGATATCCACAGAGGATTCCACACAAAAACAGAATTATATTCTTCTCAGCAACCCACAGAACATTCTTCAAAATAAATTATAAACTAAATTTAATGGTTAAACAAATATGAAAGAATCAAGATTATACCAGTCATAGTGCAAAGAATAGACTTCTTTAAAAAAGTACAAATGGCAAAAAAAATACAAGAAAAAAGTTGAACATCTCTATCCTTTAGAGAAATGCAAGTAACACTGAGATTCTATCTTACTCCATAAAGAACAGCTATCATAGGATTGGGGATTTAGCTCAGCAGCCTAAGTGCCTGCCTGGCAGGTGCAAGGTCATGAGTTGGATCCCTGGTGCCACCAAAAAAAAAAAAAAAAAAGAATGGCTGTCATCAAGAAATCAAATAATATCAATTACTGCCAAGGCTACAGGGAAAAAGGAACCCTCCTAAATTACTGGTGGGAATATGAACTAGTATAATCACTGCGGAAATCAATGTGGAGAGCCCTCAAAAAAATTTAAATGAGAAATTTCATTCTACCCAACTATTCCCCTTCTTGGTATCTTATCAAAAGAGTTAAAGACATCATATTACAGTGACATATGCATGCCCATGTTTATTGCAGCACAACTCATAATAGCTAAATTTTGAAGTGGTCTATATGTCCATCAACAGACAAATGGATAAAGAATATGTGGTATTTATATACAATAGAATACTAGTCAGCCATAAAGAAGTATAGATTTGAATTATTTGCAGATAAATTGATGTGCCTACAGACCATAATGTTAAGTGAAATAATTCAGACACCCAAGCTTAAACATCATATGCTTTCTCTTGAATGAGAAATCCAAAGTACATAAATTTTAAAGAACTAAATAAGAGATAGATAAGTAGAAATGGGGACATATCTTCAGCAAAAGAAAGTGGGATCTAGAGATGAAGTAAAGAGAAAGGGAAGAGAAAGGAAGTGTAAATAAAAAGATAAGTATATGTACCAATGTTCTACAATTAATGCAGTCTTTATACACAGCAAATGTGTAATAGATAAACCAAAAAATTTAAATTTAAAACGAAATTTTAAAAAAATTTAAATTTAAAAACCAAAAGAGAAGTAGACAGATTCACTACATAGATCTACTAAAAAGTTAAAGCAATAATTGATAACCTTATGAAAGAGAAACTAATAGACCCAAACAGACTGATCAGAAGTCCTAACTGATACAATCAAACAAAAACAGAAAATAAAAAGAACACACACTGGCAAGAAAAAAAATAAAAGTTTGTTCACAGATTTCAAGAATCCACCAAAAAACTCCTGGAATAATACGCTATTATAACAAGGTTACAGAATGCAAGGTTAATGTTTTTAAAAATTAATCACTTTCCCGTATACCAGCAATGAAAAAGTACAATGTGAAATTAAATGTAGAATGTCGTCTACACTGGCACCCCTCAAAATATGATACACTTTGGTTTAAATTCAATAAATCGTGTACTAGAACTATATGAAGAGTAAATAAATAAGACCTTTAAAAGGAGTTGTACTCTTCAAAAACAGATCTAAATAAGTGAAGATGTATTTATGTGCTTGAGTGGAAAGAGTCAATATTTCAAGATATCAGTTCTTTCCAACTAGATTCATAGATCCTATGCAATCCCAATCAAAATCCCAGCAAGTTATTTTGTAGGTATTAACAAACTGTTGCAGTCAGCGTCAGTGAGGACCTTGGGGAGAGAGAACTAGCGCAGGCCTGACGGAAACAGCGCCATGCTGGGGCCACCGTGGGACCCAGACATCCAGAGCCCAGCCTCTCCCCCTGTTTCAATGACAGTAAAATATATACATTAGCCATTTTGTATTTTTAAAAAATAAATAAATAAATAAATAAATAAATAAATAAATAAATAAACAAACTGTTTTAGGGTTTATATTGAGAAGATCAACAGTGGCTAACACAATATTGAAAGAGAAGAACAAAGTTGAAAGACTGGCATTGCCCATTTTCAAAATTTCCTACAAAGTTGAAGTAATCAAGACAAAGTGATATTGGCCAAAGATTAGGCTCATAGATCAATGAAACAGAATAAACTCCAGAAAGAGATTCATCATAAATAATTCATCTTTGTGGGGGGGCATGGGCAATACAATGGAGAAATGATAGTGCTTTCAAAAAATAATGCTGTGACAGTTGGACATCCACAGATAGGAAAAAATGAATCCAGACACAGACTTTACACCCTTCCCAAAAATAACTCAAAATGGATCATGGACCTAAATCTAAAATATAAAACTATAAAAGTCCTAGAAGATAACATGGGAGAAATGACTTGAGGTTTGAGATGAGTTAAGGTTTGGTGATAATATCTTATACACAGTACCAAAAGCATGATCCATGAAAGAACTCATATGCTGGATGGTATTCAAATTAAATTTTTCTGCTCTGCAAAAGACACTGCCAAGACAATTTAAAAAGTCAGAGATGATGAGAAAATATGTGTAAGAAATATACCTGATTAAAAAACACTATTGTCCAAAATATACAAAGAACTCTTTGAAAAAATGAGAAAACACACAACCCAATTAAATGGATATCCAGTATATTCAGAAAGTGAAATATTATTCAGAGCTGATAAGAAAAGAGCTATCAAATTATGAAAACACATGAAGGAAACTTAAATGCATATCACTAAATGAAAGAAGCCAATCTGAAAAGACTACATGCTAAAGTACTTAACTATGGAGTGTGTGTGATGATAACGGTGTATCAATGTAGTCTCATTGATTGGTCATAGCACCCGGACCATTCTGGTAGAAATGTTGTAATTGATGAAAGTTATTCATGAGGAGAGTAGAGAGTAATGGGAATCTCTGTCCAATCTCTCCTCAATTTTTCTATAAGCCTAAACCTTTTTAAACTATAAAGTTTATTTTTCAAAAGAAGGAATAAAAATTAAATTTTTTCCTAGACCTATTCACAGTTGCATACCTGGAATTTAAACTATCTGTCTATATCTCCTGCAAACAACTCCTCCCCTTCCCACCCATCTCTCTGACTTCATCATGAATGACCAGCAATGTAGTATGAGTCCAAAATATGGAACTGGAGAAGAGCCTAGCAAGTAGTGCAGGGTATGTAGGTGTCCCCAACAGTACAAAGAAGCACAGCTCAGAATATGCACTTGGATCCATTCACCCTGTAATGAGGGACGCATTTAGAGGAAAGCTGAGGACATGGGCACCTCAACAAATCCAAAATGTACTATAAAGAAAGGTGACATTTGTCTATATGTTTGCCTCACCCACAACTGCTTCTCCTGCCCTGCAGACAGACCTTACAGGTGAAATAAGATATATTTCCTGTCCCTCACACCAATTACCTGAAGTACAAGAAAGTGTCGTTGATATTTGGCTTCCCAGTATCAGAACCACCTTCTCTGTCATGAGAATCTGTCCTCGTTTGAGTCTTAGTTGAAACTTTTCCACTTAGTGGCTACTTAGACCAGACAAATAATAGATAGTTAACAAGACCAGAGAAAGATCTGAATTTACACTCTGTTGAAGATTCAAAGGGACACTCAGCTGCAACCAGTTAGATGCTCTGACTCAAAGACTGTACTTCTGAGTAAGCAGTGCAAAGAAACAAGGATAATTTGGGGTCCATCACAGAAAGAGACAAAGATGACAAGGTCTAGCAACAAGACATGCTTTATGTATGGTGCCATCAGGTGGGGCTACTGGCAATGTCCAGTGGCCAGTGTCTTATCTGATATATTCCTCACTTGGAACTTTAGCTGAGATTCTAGCCATCTGGCTTCCCCTGTATCCTTATTATTTTCTAAATATGCTTTTCTATCCTTCTCTGCAATTCTTTGAATCATTATCTAGCTTTCCAACAAACTCCTTTCCTGCTGAAGATCACCAGAGTCAGATTCTACGTTTTGCAACTAAAAATTATCACTGAGCAAAGCTAACCAGATGGAGAGCCAAGGGAAGTGAGAGGGAGTGGGCAGGAGGGTGTCTTAGGCTATGCCCAGCTCTTACACCACTGTGACTGTCCATAAACCTCCTCCACCATCCTCTTGGCAAAGCAAAACCAGCCCTTTCTTCTTGCTTCAACACGTTACTTGTTTCTTGTTTGTTTATACTTATTTTTCTCTTCCACTCACTTTTTGTTGTTATATGAAGAGCAAAAAAATGTCCAAACAGAACACATTCCAAACGTTACTAATCTCCTAAAAAATAACATGCAGAAAGAGTGGAAAAGTCTGTAGTCAATTTGTCTTACAAGAGCCACAGTTTAAAAGATTAAAACATTAAACCAACCATTAATTCTCTGAGGTCAACAAAGTAGCTACAAATACGTTTGTTCACAACATAGATAAAGATGTAGACATAGCTAGAGATAAAGAGACAGAGACATAAAGGGAGACGGGGGAGATGCTCAAAATTTACTTAAAGCATCTTAAAATAATTTAGTACTACTATGGTTTATATTGGGATGTCCCTCTGAAGCCTCATGTGCTCATAGGTGGACCTTTTCAGAGGTGATTGGACCAAGGAGGCATGAGACTCATCAGTGGATTAGTCCACTGATGAGCTTTTAGCTAAATGTGATGTTGGGAGATGAGGTCTGGTCAGAGAAGGTGGGTGGGTCACTGGGGTCATTACCTGGAAAAGTATCTCTCACTTTCTTCTCTCTACTTTCTAACAGCCATGCCATAAACAAGCCTCCTCAGCTATGCCCGGCTGGCATGCTGCCCTGCTTGGAACCAGCCAAATATGGAGTGAAACCGCTCCAAAGTGTGAGTCAAAATAAGCCTTTCCTCCTTTGAGTTATGGCTGTCAGGTATTGTCTCCTAGTGACAAGAAAATAACTAAGACAAGTACATTTCCCAAAATTATTTCCCAAATCTAACATAGCAAACAGCATCATTATTATTTAATGTTTAACATACAGTATTGTTAGCATTTCTATTTTGAACAATCACTGTTACAGCAGAGGTCAGTTTTTGGCATCCACATGCACAAGTGTAGACACACACACATCCCTTGATGTCTTATACAGTAAGTCCCCAAATTGCAAACATTTGCGTTTCAAACTTTCACAGGTGTACAGTACAAAACTCATTGTCAGCTTGCCAACAAATCTGACTTATAAACACTTCTTCCTGAATGAAACTCGTTCATAAGTCAGAGACTTACAGTATGATCAATACAAGGAGTAGTTTGTGGGGCATTTTGTAAGATTTATTTTATGGTTTTATGCTTTTAAATAATTATAGTTTATGATATATGGTATATATTTACTTTTATGACAGATAAGTTGACATACTTTTACTTATGTTATACTTAATCTTTACTCAGAACCACATCTTATTTTTTAACAACATCACTGTGAAAATTCATGGTCATGGTTTATGATATATTAAGAACTCATTACAGATGGTCCCCAACTTACTATGGTTCAACTTACACATTTTTGATTCTACAGTGGTGTGAAAGCATTACACATTTAGCAGGAATTGTACTTAGAATTTTGATCTGTTTCTAGATTAGCCATATGCAGTAGGATACTCTCCCATGATGCTGTGTAGTGACAGAGAGACAGCTCCCAGTCAGTCACATGATCACAACCAACACTCTCTCATTTTGCCATGCATTTTTTGGATATCCTATTCTGTGTTTGTGCATCCCATCATGCATAAAACATCCCCATCTGTGTCTCCTGCTTCTGGTAAGAAGAATAGGAAAGCAAACACTTTTGAAATGAAATTCAAGATAATTTTCAAAGGCTAGGTATGGTGGCACACATCTGTCATCCCACACTCTGGAAGGTAGGGGCAGGAGGATCACAAGTTTGAGCCCTATCTGAGCAACACAGTGACTTACTAAGACCCTGCCTCAACATTAAAAATAAAAGAAGTGAAAAAAATAAAATAAAAAGAGTTATTGATATAGCTAGTGTGAAGGCTCTGGGTTCAATCCCCCATATCACAAAAAAAGAAAAAGTAGAATTACTCAACTTGAAAGTAAAAAGCTTTCAACACATGAGTTAAGACTTTCAAAATAAGATTATCTTAACCATCTCAAAGTATAAGAAGTGAATGAGTAATGCAGCAAAATCATCCAGCCTCAGTTAAATTCACTGTAATCATGAAGACAAGAGTTGGGTTGCTACATAATACAGGAAAATTACTTCGGCATGGATGGAAGATCAATATAGGAGCACACATTTCTTAGTCTACTAATGATCCTGGCTAAGCAAGAAGTCTCTTTGATGCACCAAAAGGGTGTGCCAGTGATCCTACATATACACAAATGTTTATATCAAGTGCAGTGCTTTAAAAGGCACCATAATGTGAAGGTCGGAGTGAGGCAGCAAGTGCTGGTACTACAGGTGCCGAGTTTTCAGGGAAGAGCTGCATGAGGATAATTGTGGATAAGAAACACTTGCCAAAACAAACATTTAACACCCACAAAACAAACTCATGCTGGAACTGAGTGCTCAAACATACATAGATTCATTAGTAGTCCAAAATAACCATAGGATTCAAGGCATTCAACAAACTGTATAATGCTGCTCTGGAATAGAAATGCTACAAAACTAAAATTAAAGCCTTTCCTAATATAACAGTTAGAGAACCCTAGAGCATTCAAGAACACAAGTAAGGATAAGCTTCCCATTTATTGCCACCATAACAAGAAGGCCTGGATGACACCAGCACTGTTTGAAGATAGGTTTTGAACTGTTTTATTCCAAAGAGAATATTATAAGCAAAATTATATCCCATTCCAGAGGCTCCTGATCAGACAAAACTGTAAAGTATGCACAGCACATCCATGATGTTCATCCTGATGTATGAGCAGTTGAATAGTCCCATTCATTCAATGGATCCAGGTGCAATTGACACATTCAAAGTATACTATTTATACTAAATGTCTGCAGCGGGCTTTTGAAGCATCTTAATTTGGCCACAAGCTCCAAAGGTCATGGAAAGATTTTAATATTCTAAATACTACCCAGATCAGATTTCTGAGCATGTTTAAGGAGCTAGGCTAAGTTATGATGTTCAGCAGGTTAGATGTATTTAATCCATCTAATCAGATGATATTTTCAAGTTATAATGAATTAGCAGGACATAACCCCATTGTAAGTTGAGGGGCATATGTACCATGAATCCTAAAGTTAAGTAGGTGACCAGCAGAGAGTGAGTTAGGACTTTCCATATAAAGAAAATAACATGATTTTTTGTGGAGGCATAGAAAATTCATGTGTATTTAGGGAAAGGTAGGTGATATTATGGGTAAATCACAGCATATGTGGAAGAGTGAAATTGGAGAACTTTGAAAAAGAGTGGTCTGATTGTTAATTTGATGTGTCAGTTGTGCTGCATCCTGTTTGGCACAGCACTCTTTTGTCATTGTCTTTAGTTGGAGATTAAGTATAAAGGAATATGTCTGAGTGTGAAGCTAACAAGGGTGACTTATGATGACAGATTTTATGTGTCAACATAGCCATGCCAAGGGATTCGGTTGTTTTCTCAAACACTACCGTGAAGGTCTGGTGTAGCTATGATTAACATTTATGATCAGTTGGCTTTAAGTAAGTCTATCCTCTATCATGTACTAGGCCTCAGCCAATCCTCTGAAGGTGTAAGAGTCAAATGTTTCCCTAAGGAGAAGAAATTCTGCCTTGTAACTTAACAACGGATTTTTCTTGAGTTTCCTCCCAGCCTGCCGTCTACACTATGAATTTGAGACTGAAAGCTGTTATCTGAATTTGTAGGGCACCCACTGTTTTAGAAATTTCAAACTTGCCATCCCCTATAATCACATGAGTCAATTCCTTAAAACAAGTCAATCCACCGATATATATGATAGAAAAGAGACAGACAGACATACAGACAGAGAGACAGAGAAACAGAGAGACAAAGAGAAAGACAGAGAGAGCTCCTATTCATTCTGTTTCTATGGAAAGCTCTGTGTGACACTGACACAAGTGGTTAGGGGTGCTTTGTTACTAGCTGAGCAAAGTTTATATCGGCTCACTGTCTCAGAGGTTTCTGTTCACAGTGGGTTGGCCCTGTTGTTTTTCTGCCTGTGGTGAGGTGGTACATCATGGTGGGAAGGTGTGGCAGAAGAAGCCAGTTCACTTCATGGCCAGGAATAAAAGAGAGAAAAAGGAAGAGGTCAGGGTCGCACAGTCTCCCTGAAGGGCCACTCCCAATGACCTCCCGTGAGGCCTTGTTTCCTAGGGTTTCACCAATTCCCAGTAGTGCCTAGCTGAGGACTAAGTCTTCAATACACGGGCCTTTGGAAGGCAGTCAAGATCCAAACTATAGTCGAGTGATAATTAATCACCCTCCCCTCCACACTCTGAGTAGGAAATTTATTTAAAAAGAAGACATAGGGACCAGGAAGGAGATAAACAACCTAAATATTGATGAGATTGATAGGAGGACAGGTGAGTACTGCAGCCACAACAGGACTCTAATTTCCTCTCTGCTTCCACAAATTAGTTTTATAAACCTCAGCACAAGTAGAGGGAGCAACAGAAGCTCTTTCCTACAAAAGGAGGGTACTCAGAATAGCCAGAGAGAGGCTACTGAGAACAGGGATATCCAAAGAAGAAAACACTTAAAGTCTTACACAGCCCCACTTACTACTGTAGCTTGGACCTTACTGTCCCTCAGAGGCCCATGAGCTCAGGCTTTGTCCGCAGGAAGATGCTATGGAAGCAGGAAAGGATTTTAAGTAATGAGACCCAGTGGTGAAAGTCTTCAGGTCATTGAGAACATACCCCAAGGGGAGTGTGGGACCTGAGCACCTGCCTTGCTTTCTCTTTAGACTTCTTATTTTTTGTTTTTTCTTCTTTGTTATTTCCTTCTAAATTATAATTTTGTTAAACTATACCTTGGTGCTTGCTAGAATTTACTCTTTAAAATAAATATGTACAATAAATAAATTTACATACACATCATCTGTGTATATTAAACTATAATATACATCTTCCCATAAAAAGAAACAGAACAGTGTTTAAAAATCAGCTGAGCAAAACATGGTCCTTCTGAATGACTCCTTCTGCTACTGCCACCTGGTGGCATCATGCCTGAAATTCAAAGACAGGAATCATGCTTTATAGCTCCATCCTGTCCAAGGAAGACTTGACAGACAGCAAGTTCTAAAATGCATAGAAAACCCAGATTTTGAGACATAGGTACAGCTGCAGGAGGGCTTCTGTGGCACTGGATATGAAAAAAGATGAACAAGATATGACACAATTTATTTAAAGTGAGCATCAGCCCTTGACTGCACACTGGAAGACAAGGCATAAGAATTAAACACATTTTTAAAATTTTATAATAAAAGGAAAGAGATAAGAAGAGAATTTAGAGCATCCTTTAGGATAATGAAGCCATTATTATGTCTGTACACTGAGGAAAGAACTTTGTATAAAAAGGAGACTAAAGGTATAAGATAGAAAATGGATATTTGAGGGGATGGGTGATGGTGGGACCAAGAGCACATAAAAAGGCAGTGAACCAAATTTAATCTTCATTCATTATTTTTAAATATTTGATGAAATAGAAATTGATAAATATGCCTAAGAAAAATGTGAATAGAGTCCTAGTATAAAAATATGAGATGCACTCCTATTAAAACCTAAGCCAGAAAAGATATCCATTATCATTTTCTAGTACTGTTACTATTGTAAGGAAGGAAAAAGAAAATGCGAAATGAGAACAATTACAAGCAAAAATCAGAAAGGAAGAAAGGTAGATAGATAGATATTCTAAAGGAATAAATGAAAAAGTACTAAAAACAATACCAGCTAACTAACACAAACATATCACATTACATCTCTTCATGACAGAAAACTTAAATTCCTAGGCAAAAATCTGAAAAAAAGTACAAAATCTATATGACTATAAGTATAAACATGCCATAGCCGGGGATTTAGCTCAGCGGCACAAGTGCCTGCCTGGCAAGCGCAAGGTCGTGAGTTCAATCTCCAGTACCAAAAAAAAAAAAATGTATAAACATGCCTAAAGGGCACAAATGCAGGTTTAACAAATGAAAAGACATACCATGCGCTTCCATTTAATGACTCAACAGTAAAATATATTGATTCTCAATGTAATATGATCTCAACAGATACAGCATCAGAGGGTTTTTTTTTTCTTTCTGGAGGAAGACAATCTGATTTTGAAGTATACAGGAAAGAATAGGCAGGCAAGTATAGCATAAGAAATTTTGGTGGGAAAAGGTAGACCTAACAGGTAGAAGCCAATCCTAACAGATGCAAAATCGTTATAAAGCTTCTACAATTAAAATACGATTTTAGTGTATGAATAGAATGATGAATCACTGGAACAGAAATCAAACTCAGACAATTCAAGAATAATGTAAACTGAATATTTGAAGAAGGTACCATCTCAAATCAATATGGAAGGGGAGGGGTTGTCATTTTTTTAAGGTAGTGGTACAACTAAATAAACTTATGAAGAGTAAAATTTGGGTTCATTCTTATGCTTTAAGTAGTATAAATCTCAAATGCTTCTAAATGTAAACATTGAAATTATACATGTTCTGGAAAAAAATGAAACGGAGGTGGCTATTTACAACCAGAAAGCAGTGAATAGTTGGCAGAATATTATTTAATACTCAGAGGTTATAAATAAAATATTAACAACTGTGACTACATTTTAAAAAGCACTTTTGGCCAGGGATGTTGCTCAGCGGCATAAGAGTCTGCCTGGCAAGCATGAGGTCATGAGTTTGATCCCCAGTATAAAAAAAAGCGCTTTTGCCTGGAAAAAGCCATAAAGAGAGTCAAAAGATAAATTTAAAAATGGAAAATATTAATAGAATTTATATCAGATAAGATGTGAATATCTTTAATATAAAGAGCTTCTAAAATTTGACAATGAAAAGACCTATAACCCAAGATAAAAATGGCCAAAAGACATAAAAGATACTATAATAGAAATATTAGTGGCTCACAATCTTATAAAAGATGCCCATCTTTTTTAAAGAGAATAAAAAAACAATAAAAATGATACAGAATTTCAAAACAAGATGATAGGAAATTAACAAGGGTTATTTTTGCATATTGTTATCTTCAAAATAGTTGCCCAGCTTACCAGGTACAGGCACGCAAAATTGATCAAACAGTATAAGCACTAACTCTTCCTTTCAATGAACTAATAGAATTAGTAGTACAATTATCTTAGTTATCTTGGGTATATATTTTATTTATATTTAACATATATTTATTTTTATTTAATGTATATATATTTCATGTATTTTTTTTCCCTTTCTTCTTTTTTCCTTTCCCTCATTCCAGTTCTTTCCTTTGGAACAGTTTCTTTCCCTTTCACAATATCTGTTTTACCTTTTGGATCTTATTTATTGTTTCAGTTTCTTATGCTAGAGACAATACGATGTTTACACATACAAGTCTAATTTATTTCACTTATGAGTATGGTCTCTAGTTGCATCGATTTACCTATGAAAGCCTGAGTTTATCTTTACTTATGGCTGAGTAGTACTCTATTGTATAAAAATACCACATCCTTTTTATCCATTCCTTGTTTGATGGGCATTTGGGTTGTTTCCAAGATCTAGCTATTACAAATTGTGCTGCTATAAACATGGGTGCACATATATCACTATGGTATGTTTTCGATTCTTCTAGAAAAGTACCCAGAAAGAGAATACTGGGTCAAATGGAATTTCTAACCCTAGTTTTCTGAGGAATCTCCACAGTGATTTCCACAGTGGTTGCACCAGTCTTCACTCCCACCAAGGGTGGAGAAGAGTTCCTTTGTCCCCACAGCCCCGCCAGCTTTTGTTATTGGATGATTTTTTTGATGACAGTCATTCTTTCTGGTGTAAGATGGAATCTCAATGTTGTTTTAATTTGCATTTTCGAATGACCAATGATTTTAAACATTTTTTTGTATATTTGTTTGCCATTTGTATTTCTTCATCTGAGAAGTGTGTATTAAGATACCCAACTTTTACAATACACAAAATGCACATTAAATTTACAAAAAAAAAAAATTTCAAGAAAAGGAAGAGTTGAGACTTCCTCTCCCAGCCATGATGGAGTAACAGGGTTTAGATTTGCCCTCTGCTTTAAAGCACTAGAAAGCCAGACCAAATATATGAAAAAAACTGTTTTCAGACTTTATCAAAAGGTGGCAGAAAACCAATTTCAGGGGGAGGAAAAGAAAAGCAAATGTGACTTGCTGCTTAGAGGCAATTTCAGAAAGGGTTGCAGGGATCAGGAAGCAAAAACATTGGCCATAATGACATGAGAAGACAGACCCTGATGATCAAGAAGCCAAAGAAGCTATCCATGGATCAGAAAACCGGAGAAGAAGGAACCTGGCAAAGAGTTCCACAAATCAAGTAGTGGCCTACTTAAGGCTTCCACTTGGTACAAATCTAAATAATGTTAAACTCCATAAGACCAAGTTAAACAACATGAAATTCAGGTGAAAGAAATGCCAATTACTCTAATTTTATCCCTATAGTTTATACACATGTACTGAAATATTACACTATACTTAATAAATATGTATAATTATTATACATCAATTTTTGAAATTCAGTAAGGGAATTCCAGGAATTTAGCGAATCTCTTTTAATTTCCTCAATTGAGAGAGAAATATCTTAAAAATTATACACAGCCAAACAATGATTAAATTGTTTTAAGAGACAATTTCTCACTGTGAAAATATTTAATAATTTTGCCAATTAAAAATAAAGATTTCATTGCTGCTTGTAAAAGTACAAAAACAAAAACAAAATTTTGTTGACAAAATCAATTACCAAAGAGCAAGAAGCTGAACTCACACAGCCTGGAAACAAGTCCTGGTGAGCCACAGTGATGATATTCCAGTAAATGCCTGAGGCACACATCGAGAAAACCAGAACGATCACACCTTTGTGCTGGGGCTGCACCTGCCCATCTTAGTCACCTTCTGCTCACTGAGACACAATTCCTGACACCCACAACTTGAAGGAAGGGATGTTTATTTTGACTCACAGTTACAACAGAAGAAAATATCAATGCGCTTGAAGAGAAACAATAGAAACTATCTAAGCTGAAACACAGAAAAAGAAATATCCATGAAAAGAGTTTTGTGTTGTTATTTCTTTGTCACAAGAATCTTTATGTCTTGTACTCAAGTAACTACTTTGAAGCTAATAATGAAACATAATGTATTAACTATTGATATTCTCTCATTACTTTGTTATGAAACTTTGTTTTATCATACAAAAAGAATTTTTAAAAAGAAATAATGGCTGAAATGTCCAAAGTAAATGAAAATCACATGACTACAGATCAAAGAATCTCAGTGAGCCTGCAAGCAGAATAACAGAAATAAAATCACATATAGACACATCATAATCCAATTTCTGAGTACCAGAGATAAAAAATTTTAAAGCGGCAAGGAGTAGCACATTACATAGAGGAACACAAATAAGAAGAACTACAGATTTCATCAGAAATGATGCAAGCCAAAGATCATAGAAAGACATTTTTCAAACACAGAAAAGGGAAAGTCATTGCAAAGTCTATGTTCAGTGGGAATATCTTTCAAAACTGACACTGATACTGTTTATCTGTCGGTTGGTTGGTTTTGGTTTTGGGGGTTGGTTGGTTGGTTTGTTTGTTTGAGATAGGATCTCATTATGAAGACTGGCCTTGAACTCACTCTGTAGTCTAGGCTGGCCTTAAACTTGCAGTGATCCTCCTGCCTCAGCCTCCCAAGTGCTGAGATTATAAGCATGTACCACCACTCCTGGCCTTGAAATAGACTTCATACAACTCAAAACTTGGACTTCGCCCAAGTCAAAACTGTTGCCAGTTAGCTGCATTATAAGAAATATTACAGAAAGTTCTCTGGGCAGAAGGAAAAAGATACCAGATGGCAACTTAAAGAGCTCTTGAAATTGTAGTAACCTTGGAGACATGATGGAGATAGATGTAAACTTGGAGAGCACTTGAAATTTCAAGCATGTGGATAAATATAAAAAAATTTTTCTCAATTTTTTAATATCCTCAAAAATAAAACAAGAAATTATGACAGTAAGGTTGGGCCTCATTGTCAAAGCGGTGTTTATGTAAAGAGTGAAAAACATGGCCAGGGCTGTGCTCGATGGTGTCAGCTACCTCAGTGTACTACGTTGTGGACCCGAGCCATGCATCTTGTCACACACTTCTAGAGGCATGTCACACCCAAAAGCGCTGTCCTTAAATGCAAAATATCTTGAACAATTGAGAGTTCGGAGGAGCAAAAGATCATGCTAAGCATTTTTAGGAAATAAGGAGTCATATAACAAAGGTAGCTGTGAACACCCAACTGTGCTCTCCAGACAACCAGTCCAAGGTTCCGGAAGGTCCACTGGCTGTGTAATCAGTTTCAGGAATGGATCTGATAAAAGGGATTCCTTCAAGAGTTAATTCCTTCTTATTCATATTTGTGTGAGGAATTTATATTGTTAATATTATATTTATGTTAATATTATATTATGAGGGCCCAATTTTTAGCCCAAGCAAATTAATTTGAATTTGGGGAAATTCGAACCTTGGATAACACATGTGCTATACATGTTTTAGACAGAGTTAAGGGCTGGAAGTATTCCTTTTGGAGGAACAAAAGAATCGTCACAAAAGCCAAAGCCCATGTTCTTTCCAACTAGGTTTATTCCTGCTTATGAGGGTGCAGTCACATTCAATAGTGATTGCAGCTCATATTCAAATAAGACTTTGCCATGACATTGCCTCATTTATAGTATTTTTACTTAGAATGTTGCCACATCCTTCTGGCTCATTAATTAACCCTAATCCTTGTCCTCAATCCCACTGCACAAAAATTACAAGTGGGAAAAAACAATTCATTATGACAAACTTCAAATAAGCTCCATATGGCAAATTTCAAGTAAGTCCCCTTGAGACTCACAAGCAAACAAGACCTTAGGGCTTCGTTAAAAGTTGACTTTTCTCTCAACACCTTGGAGGATTCCTGTCTAGATGATGCAACTGCAAAGAAATTTCCTCTGAGCTGACATCACTACAGACACTGCTGGCATGGAGGCTTCGTTTGAAAATTATTAGAGCACCCTTTTGTTATTTTTTTCAAGTATTTTATTTTTATTCTTACCAATCTAAAATTCACATAACATAAAATTCACCACTTTAAGCATTTTTTGATTTATTTGCACAGTTGTAGCTCACGCACAGTGCTATGCAATCGTTGATACTATTTACTCTCAGAACATTCCACCACACCCAGGAAGAAACCACACCTATTAAGTGTCACTTTCTACCCCCTTCCACCTCCAGTCCCTGGCAACATCTAGACATCTTCCTGTCTTTTCTGGATGTACCTATGGTGGATGTTTCACCTAAATAGATTTAGGCTTTGCAGGCCTCTTGTGTCTGACTTCCCTCACACAGCACGTTTTCAGGATTCATCCATGTTGTGGCATGTGTCAGTACTTCATTCCTTTTCATAGCTGAATACTGCACTGTAAGATGTACCACATTTTATCCATTCATCAGTTGGTGGCCATTTGCAGTTTCCACTTATAGGATATTATAAACAATGCTACCTGAAAGCCAGTCAAAGGTGAGTGCACAGGGCCTTTTCAGATCTCTTCTGAGGAGTGTCCAGCCTTGGGCATTTGTTGTCTCCTAGTTTCCCAGGAATACAGGGGAACTTTCCAATGTCCTTATTTCCCACAGCACCTCATTCTCCAGGCTTTCCTCCCAGGCTCTTTGGTTAACCTATTGCTTGCTCCAGTTGTTATCTCTTGCTTCAGGCTGAAACTTACATTTGCCTTTGAATAACTTACCTTGAACAAGCCCCACCTCCCTACTCCTATCCCACACCCCACAAAGCCACCCCAGCCCTGGGAGTTCCCCACCAATTCTGTCAGCTTCTTTCAGAGAGCCACTAGGGAGGCCGAAACAAGCAAGCTTCATTTTCCTCAGTATCTGTAGATGGACAACTGGATACATTATATATACTACATAATACACACACAGAGGAATAATAATTAGCTTTTAAAAAGGAGATCTGCCATTCGCAACAATTATCAAAATGAACATGGAGAACATTATGCTAAGTGAGTAAGCCAAATACAGAAAGAAAAACTTGCATATGACTTTTCTTATATGTGGATTCTACAGGGGAAAAGTCAAATATACACAGAGAATAGAACAGTGGGTGGAGATCAGTGGCCAGAGGGTACAAAGCTGCAATGATGTAAGGTGAATAAATCTATAGAACTAATGTATAGCATGAGGACTACAGCTAACAATAGTATGTCATATACTGGAAATTTTACTGGAGAGATTTTAATGTTCCTACCAGAAAAACAACTTGTAAAATGATGAATTTTTAACTGCTTACTGTAGTAACCATTTCACTGTGAATAGGTATTTCAAAAATCATGTTGTTTCCAGGCCTGGTGGCACATAATCATCATCCCAGCACTCTGGAGGCTTAGGCAGGAGGAACACTGTGAGTTCAAGGCCCGCCTGGGCCACACAGTCAGTTCAAGACCAGCCTGAACTACATGGCATGACCTTGTCTCAAAAAACTTATGTTGTTAATGGGTACTAGGGCACAACTGGTTAGGAATAATAACTTCTAATGTTCCATCACACAATAGAATAGCTATAGCTGACAACAATTAATTAAATGTTTTTCAATAATTGAAAGAATTTTGAATGTTCCCAACACAAAGAAATATGATCATTACACGTCGGATTTATGTATTAAAATGCTGCACCATACCTCATAAATATGTATAAGTACCATGTGTCAATTAAATGTACATTTTTTAAAGAAATTTTTGACAGAAGTGTATGAAGGAACAGAAGTGCTATGCTTGTGGCGGTCAGATGAGGAAAATGTAAACATGACAAAATAAAACTGTAACTCTGAGTAGGAAAACAATCATTAGCCTTCACTTCCTACAATTAAGAAACTTCGATTTTTCTGAGACTCAGATCTGTTATGTTCCCTCCACACCAAGTACTTATGCCAGGAATGTGGGCTGCTGCCCTCAAGACTGCTGCCAGCAAGCCCGGAGGAGAGGCGTCAGGAATCAGTTAAAAAACCACAGAGCTCTCACTGAGATACAGCTTGTTTTCCTTAATTTGTGTCCCCTGGTTGCTCTGAGGTTTTTAGAAGTACCCAGAGTTATAAGAAAGTTGATTCTGAAAGTTTTTGCCAATTTGTCTGTTGCTCTTGTGGGTGGGAAGACTTTTTGTTATATATACATATAAAAAACAAATATATAAAAATATATAATATATGCATATATATTTTAGTAGTAGTAGTACATGTTTGCCATACGTAATGACCACACTAATCATGGGGAATCTGTATTTGTACATAATATATGTACAAGTATTCTTATTTCCCCATTCCTCACCCCCTCTTCAAAACTTCTTTCTCTCCCCATTTACAAAAACTTTGTTTCCAATTTTTTTCCTTCCATTCCCTTTTTTAATCCTTTTCCTTCCTTCCTTTCCCCCTCCCCCCTCCTTTGTTCCCCTTCCCATTTAAACAAGTTCTTTCTGTGTTCCAATATCTGTCCTCCATTTTGCTCCTTGTTTACTCTTGGGTTTCTCATACAAGAGAACAATGAGATTTTTAAACTTGTATGTCTGATTTATTTCAAGACCATAAAATTATGGCCTCAAGATGCATCCTTTTACCTAAAAATGTCTCAAGTTTATCCTTCTTTATGGCACAGTAGTACTCCATTGCTTATAAATAATTTTCTTTATCCACCGTACCACAGTGTTGTATGCACACCCATGTTTATAGCAGCACAATTCATAACAGCTAAGTCTTGCATGGCTAGAGGACTTTTGGAGTTCCCTACTCTGCCATTTTTGCTGACATTGCTCCAGAAACACCTTCCTTCCCACTTTACTTCACATATATCCTAGATGAATAGCACGTCACATGATCCCCCTAAGTATTCAGAAGATAAACCTTGAAATCTGATTAATCTCAGTACAAATCCTGGCTCTCCACTTTCCTAGGTGAATGACAGCGGTAAATATGCTTAACCTCTCTCCTCGAACTTCAGAACTCTTGTCTTCACATGAGGATAATAATACTGAAAGAGCTGGGGTTATGAATAAATAGTACCATTTATGGCACCACAGTTTAAGATACATAGCAATGTGGATTTCTCTGTCGTTATCATGCAACCTAAAGCTTAGAGACTCTTTCTTCTACCCAAGAAGGAACCGTTTGGGCAGGTATTATCAATGGATGTTAATAAGAGGAAAGGTGAAATCAAATGAAACCATGCATCTGAAAATACAACACTAAAAAGAATTATAAACAGTGTATATAAAGGATCTCAACTTAGAGGGAAAAAGTCATGTGAATCCATAGGAAAACATGCGAATGGACAGACACTAAGTAGTTAAGAATAATAATTGATGAAGAGAGGAGATATGGTACTTTTAATTTCTCACTTCTTCTCATCTACATTTTGTCATTTTTACACACGCAAATATTACTCTTGTAATTTTTAAGTGTTTATAATAACAACAATATCTTATTACTGTCTTTTATTTTAGGTCACATGGTGTCACCATGTTTAACTTGTCGAGTAACTGCCAAATTTTCTACAGTCACTAGACTATTTTATATTCCCACCAGCAATGTATGAGAGTTCCATCCTTACACACTCTTGGCAGGAATGTAAATTAGTAATAGCCATTACAGAACATAATATGGAGGTTGCTTAAAATATTAAAAATAGAACTACCCTCTGATCTAGCAGTCCAACTATTGGGTATACACCCAAAGAAAATCAAATCAGTATGATAAAGGGATATCTGTACTCCCATATTTGCTGGAGCATTATTCACAATATCCAAGACATGGAGTCAACCTAGGTGTTCATTAGTAGATAAATGGATAAATGAAATGTGGCATATCTATAATGGAATATTACTCAGCCATAAAAATAACCAAATCCTAGTGTTTATGACAACATGGATAAAGTTGGAGGCTAATATGTTAAATGAAATAAGTCAGATCCACAAAGACAAATACCACCTCATCCCCATTCATATGTGGAACCTGAAAGAGCTGATATCATAGAAGGACAGAGTAGAACAGAGGTTATCCAGGATTGGGTGGTTAGGGTGGAGAAGGAATAGGAGATCTTGATCAAAGGATATATAATTATGGTTGAATTGGAGGGAAGGAAGTCCAGAATAAGACATATATAGAGACAAAAAGTAAATAAATGATTTTCCAGAGCCAGAGAGTAGGAGAAAGTGAATAGGTGTATAGCGGAGAAATTGGGAATGACTGCTAATGGTTTGGAGTTTCTTTCTTGGGTGATGGAAATGCTCTAAAATTAATTATGGTGATGGTGGCACAACTCTGTGAACATACTAAAAACCATTGGATTGTACACTTTAAATGAATTAATTGTATCATATCTCAATAAATCTGTATTTTTATAGAGTATAAGGGCTCCAGTTTCTCCACACCCTCACCAACATATGTTATTGTCCATCTTTTTTTATTATAGCCATCCTACAGGATATGAATTCGTGTCTCATTTTGGGTTTAATGTGTAATTCTATGACATCTAATGAATATTGAGCATCTTTTCATTTGTTCATTTGCAATTTACATGTTTTCCTTGGAGAAATATCTAATTTATCTATTTTTAGTTTTGTTGTTTATGCTTTTGGTGTCAAATTTAAGAACCCACTGCCAAATCCAAGGTCATGAAAATTTATCCAACATTTTCTTCTAAGAATTTTAGAGTTTTAACAGCAGTTGCTTTTAAAGATCAAACTTCAACCTGCCTTTTCATTTCAAATGTCTCCAGATTTTTCCACAATCCTCTTGGGCTTCGACATATAATTACCATAAACTGCAAGCCTTTCAGCCTTGACCAAGATCTACTCTAAAAGTGGAAAACCAATAAATAGTGCTTTGAGAATCAAAGCTTAACAATATAAAAATAGCAGAGCAATGAGAGTGCTTGAGATAGTTCAGGAGGGTATGTGACATGAAAAGAGGATGTTAAGGACACACAGATTTCTTGCGACCTTAGTATAAAAGACACACAAATGGATCCCTACCATTGCACAGTAAAATAAAATGACACACAGAGGAGGGATCCTGTTCCCTAATAGTTCTAGTTCCACCTACTTTTAATTCTGACCTAGCCTGACTCTTCTTGAGCTTTTCTGAGCACAGGAATATTAATAGATCTCATCGTTTTTTTCTCCTTAGCTTCTTTACTTTATGAGGACAACCTACATTCTGAGTGTAGTTTGCCCAAGATTTTTTAAGCAACAAACCCTCATCTGATATCATCTGAATCTTCCTCAGCAGAACACTGTGCCCTCTCTTAAGTCATAGATGCTGGCTTTTCAGTAGTCCTGTTGGTTCGAGCCCAACCACCAACTTGCTGAATCCAGTTTCTTATGCAATGATAACCTAGTTATTAATATAGTTACAAAAAGTGCCATACCCTACTTCGTTGCATATTTTCTTCCATTTTCTACACCTATGCCCCCTCTTTTACATAATTTTATACATATGTAACTGGAATAACCTATGTTTTTGTGAGTTTGTACAATTCTTTGTTCTTTACTCTTTTCCCTCTTCCCAGGTGGCATCGTGTCCACATCATATACATGGTATGTGGGGCAGAGACTCTTCATGGTCTCCTAACTTTTACATCTCTGTGCACCAAAATTATGTCAACCAATCACCATCAATATTGATATGCATGGTCTGTCCAAGAAGAGACTGTACTTCTTTCTGTGTGTGAGTGTGTGTGTGTCCATGCTGAGAATCAAATTCAAGTCAGAGCCAGGGCCTTATCCATGCTAGGTATGCATTCTTGCCTACTGCGCTATACTCATAGGCTCATAGGCCTGTACTCTTTTTTTTTTTTTGGCGGCCCCGGGGATTGAACTCATGACCTCGCGCTTGCCAGGCAGGCACTTAGGCTGCTGAGCTAGATCCCCGGCCCTTGTACTCTTTTTTTAATGTCTGTTTAGGAACAATCACATCATGTTCTCACTTCATCTCCTTTCTGTGATGCTAACTAACCTCCCTGAAGTTGTAGGATGCTGGCTGTGTTAGGTCACAGAGCTTCAAGTATAGGAGGAACCAAGGAAGACTTCTATACACTTAAGGATAACTCACATATCTATGGCAACTGAGCATTTGAAAAAAATATGTGCAGACACATTATCCTATGTCAGGCTTACAACATACCTCAGGAGTAATTTTTGCTCTTTATTGGGTACATAAAGACATGACTTGCCACTCAATAAGTATAATAACTATAACAACACTATACTGTACTTTATAGTTATGGGATAATGTTCACTTTATTTATATTATCACATTCTGGGGAGTATGTAGGATTGCCTGTATGAGAAAGAATATCAGATTACAAAATCGAAATATATGCAAAAAAAAACAAGAAATAAAACATATAAAAGGTGCAGGCAGTAAAAACTCGAGGTATTGCCTATTTCCTCTAACCATATGAATCTCTCAAACAATCCCTGGCTCCTGGCAAATATTAACAGTAGTGACATGTTTAAAATGTGGGAAACAGTCAGTGGAGTGCTGCCCATACCTGGCCTTATCACGGGCTTCCAATCCATAGTAGAATAGTGGCAGAAACTGATAGGGACGGAGTTCATTCTCAGGGAACAAGCCAGCCAGAATTCTAGCTCCTCCTCTTCTCAGCATGCCAAGCACCATAGTGGGAAACCTGGTCTTAATCACACCTTTAGTCTTAACCATCAACTCCACACCCCTATGTACACATTATCAGAAACTCATCATGTGAGGATCTCTGCAGCTGTTCTATCATTACCCCTGAAATACTGATGAAGTTTGGTGTTGTAGCTTAGATTAAAATGTCCCCAAAAGTTTATGGGGGTGCTATATAATCAGTGGATTCATTCATTGATGAGTACAGGAGCTGAATGTTCTTTTAGGATGTGGGGCCTGTGGCAGGTGGGTCACTGAGGGGTAGACCTGGAAGCGTATGTTTCTGTCCCTGACTGCTCCCTTCTCTCCCTACTTCCTGGCTGCCATGGTATTTCTCTCCTTGGACCCTGCTGACTATGGACTGAATGAATGTTCTAAAAACCATGAGCCAAAATAACCTCTTCCCTTTAAGTTTTGGGTGTTGGATAATTTTTTGCAGTGACAAGAAAGTGACTAGAACATTTGTGTTGGAGAAGAATAGAACATTTTGTTGAGGATGTTTGTCACAGCACTACTTCTCCCTTATATTTGTCATGGTCAAGTGTTGCATGCTGACCGACAATTGCTGTCACCACATTTCATCAAGTCAGTTTCCTACTGATAGTTGTAGTGTTTACAATGAGGTTGATTAGCTTAATAGTAAACACTGCATCTTATGTTAAAGCTATTCCATCGTGGATCATCCTGCAGCCATTACTTCTCTTGAGCAATTGCACATATGATATTGATTTGATTTTTTTTTCTTTTTGCAGTGCATGGGATAGAATTCAGGGCCTCACACATACTAGGCAAGTGCCCTATCACTGAGCTACATCCTCGGTCCTTTATTTTTGAGACAAGATCTCTCTAAATTTCCCAGAATGGTCTCGAACTTGAGATCCTCGGGTCTCAGTTTTCTAAGTAGCTAGGATTACAAGTCTGTACCACCATGCCTCACAAAAATATTCTTCTTAGCATAATTCCATTTTACAGTCACTAGACTTTGCTTCCTCTACTTTCTCTGTCTAGTGTCCTCCTCATCAGCTGCACAAAGGACAAACGCAAAGACTTCAGCAGTAACTATGGGATTTTTCTATGTATTTGATGCATTCATGTTTCTTCCTTGTTCTCTCTGAATTGCTCACTGGAAAGTCAGGTGCCAGACAGTTAGAACACTTAATCAGCCCTAATGGAAGGGCTGTTCAGCAAGAAGTTAGTCCTCCTGTCATACTAAGGCCTTCTGCCAAGAGCCATGCAAGGCAGACACCCAGGATGTGAATTTTCCAGCTACTTTTACTCTACCAAGTGAGTATGAAAGTAGATACCATAGTCCATCCATGCCTCTGGATGTCTGCAGCCTCAATGAACATCTTGACAATAAACTCAGGAGCGACCCTGAGCCAGAACAACCCAGCTAAGTTGCTTCTAAATTTCCAATCTAGACTCTTTGGAATGAGCAATGGCTTTTGCTATTGTGTTAAGCCCTAACTTTCTATGCAATTTTTTACGTAATGGATTTCTAACACATATAACAGAATGGATAAATCTCAAAGATATTTTAACAGAGAATCCAGACACAAAAAGTACATATAATTCTATGTGTATAAAGCACAAAAACAGGCAACAAAATTAATCATTCTCATAAATACAATGTAGAGTAAAAGAAGCCACAAAAGACTATATATAGATGACTCCATTTATACCATGTATTAAAAATGCAAAACCAACCTATGCTATTTAAAGTTAGACTAATGATCATCTTTTGGGAAATAAAAGTTATTAGAAAGAAGCACAGAGATGGTTTCTGGGCTGCTGCTAACTGATGAGGTAAAAATCTATAGACCTGCATTTTAATATATGTATATTAGGTTTCAAAATATGTAAATATTTTCAAGAAGCAAAAGAATATATATTCATTCAAGCCAAAAATAAGCATTTGGGGAAAACACACAAAATTAAAAGATAGCAAAATGAGAGTGTGGAGAGGGCAATGGAAAGCACAAATAAACAATCTGTTCTGATGGTCCCATACCTGGTCAGTCCAGGCAGCACACACGAGGCAGATGTGAATCAGAGATGTCCTCTGTCCTGTGAGATGAGAAGTAGACCCAGGCCAAACATGTGTGGGCCCATTTAAAAAAAATTCCAATACAGAGACCCACATACCATGTGTCTAAAAAATGAAAAGTTCTAAACCAAGCTAACAAACATTGAAAATGTATGTTCTATCTGCCTACCTACCTACACACATA
>RJWT010009580.1:0-25006 GCA_004365215.1 Cuniculus paca | reverse complement strand
GAGAGGAAAATTACACAGCCCAATGGCAGGAAAATAGCATGGCAGAGATGAGCCAGTGCATGTTGGCCGTAGCCATTAATGTAGATGGCTTCAATTAGCCAATAAAAAAAAAACACAGGTAGAGTGAATCAGGAGACAAGACCCATCAGTATGATTTATCCAACAAACACATTTAACTCAAAAGGGAATTCATAGATTAAAAGTCAAAGGAGAGAAAACAATGCTCTATGTGACAGGGAACCAGAAAAAAACAGTAGGGGTAGCTTGCCCATCAGCTGCAGAATGGAAAGGAAAGGAAAGATATGAGGGTATGGGCATTTCTATACAATGGAAAGCTACACAGCTATAATGAAAGATAACCATGAGACTGCTGTAGCTAAATGAATACAACTTGAGAGCATGCTCAGGGGTGAAAGGGTTCAGAGTCACATGGGTGAACATCGTATTGTCTCCCTGGTATAAGAAACTGGGGAAATTAGTGGGATCCAAAATACAAAATAAAGGTTGTGAAGGTGAAAGGGGAAGAGATGTCTCCAGGGAAGGCAATGGCCATTGTTAATCTATAATTCTGTTTTGAAATCCTGTATTGTTTGGTTCTGTTTACTTTGGTTTTATTGTTTAGTTATGTTTGATTTTATTATTTTTGATGGCATGGACAGCTATTGCAAAAATAACAAAATCGATTATAGCAGTCATTATTGATTTCCTATTATCGTGTTCTAAAGTCTTTATTGCTTTACTGGTTTTCTTTTGGTTGATTTTATTCTATTTTGCTTTGTTTGATTTTGTTATGTGTGATGGTATAAGCAGCTACTTTGAAGATAAGATGCATCATGTTAGCCTCTGTTGTATTTCTACAGTCTTGTTTGAAGTCCTGTAATGCTTTCATTGTTTTCTTTTGATTGGTTTTATTCTATTCTGTTTTATTTGATTGTATTATACCTGAGGGTATGGGCAGTTGTTTTGAAGATAACAAGAGGCATTATGGTAGCCATTATTGATTTCCTTTCATCTTGTCTTGAGGTCTTGTATCATGTTCATTGTTTTGTTTTGACTGACTATTCTATTTTGTTTTGTTTTTATTATGTCTGATGATATAAACAGTTACTTTGAAGATAACAAAACGCATTCAGTAGCCTCTGTGGCATTTCAACTGCCTTGTTTTGAAGTCCTATATTGCTTTCATTGTTTTGTTTTGATTGGTTTTATTCTGTTCTGTTGTGTTTGATTTTAATATGCCTGATGCTATGGGAAGTTATTTTGAAGATAACAAGGGGAAACATTGTAGCCATTGTTGGTTTATTTTTGTTTTGTTTTGAAGTCTTGTATCACATTCTTTGTTTTGTTTTGATTGAATGTTCTGTTTTATTTTGTATTTGTTTCATTCTCTTCAGAATAAAAAAAATGCAATGATTTTGGTTTTAAGTAATGGATGCTGTGAAACATATTTCTTTATCTTTTATAGAATAGCTCCTGATGACACAATCCATTATGTTGATCAATGTCCTTACTTAAAATGTTATTTGAAAGCATATTTAAGATCTGACATAAAATTTCTCTTCAAGTTCATTGATAATACAAAATGTCTTTTCTATGCTTTATTTCCTTTTGCTAGGTAAAGAGAATTCAGTAATGCCTGAGTCCATTTGCCTTGATTATCAAATAACAAATAAATAAATTTCAAGTGTAATCACTTTTGCCCAATTTAGGATATTTTTCTGGTGTTATTTTTTCCAGATTTAGTTTTCCACTTTATCATATATAAAAATTACCCAGGATATTTATTTAGAATACATTTCTACATCCCATTCCCTGAGATTCTGGTACTATTACTACTTTATGTATTTTGTACTTTATTTCAAAAACTGACAAGTAGATATGCATGCCTTAATACCTGGGGTAAAGCACATTTTCAAAGAAACAGAGATACAAAAATAGTAAAATGGCACAAAAAATAGTGAATATTAGTCAAGCCAAAAGAAAGCAAGAAAAGGGAAAAATGAGTATCAGACATTCTTTAGTAAAAGGAAAGAGAATTCAGCACCTAAAAGGTTCCTCCTAGAGAGTTTTTCCAATTTAATTTGGATGTATTTGGTAAACAAAAAGCTTCTTTGTTAAGAAAGTAGATCTCATGTTAAGTTTCTCACCCCATTTAGATAAATGGTGATGAGAGTATGCATGTGAGGAAATTACCATGGCTAGGGAAAGAATTACTCTAAATTCCAGAGATTATTCTGGTATTGTTGCCTCTGTTTCAGAATATAAAGGGTAAAAATTTTAGCAAATTAGTAGAATAAGTGAGAAATAGACAGAAAAATAATAGTGTATTCTTCAGCTTTTTGGGACAAAATACATGACATAGAAAAGGAGAAAAGATTTATGTTTGGCTCATGGTTTCAGGGGTTTCAGTCCATGGTTTGTCCAAGACAGAAATATCATGGCTGAAGAGTATGGTGGAAGAAAGCTGTCCAACTTGTTGCAACCAGGAAGCAGAGAGACAGGTAAGCAGCAGAGAAGGAGGGGCCAGGAACTCGATACAGTCCCCAGGGTCACAACCCCAGGACTCATCAGACCATCCAGAAATGTACTTAACTAATCCCCTAGGGGTCTCTCTAGTCAATCAAGTTGACAATTAAGATTAACCATGATAAACAGGAAATCAAATTTAACTGTCTATGAGAATGATAGAATAGCTGAAAAAAAATCACTCAAACATAGAATTGAGAATTGGTAAAGAATTGATAAAATTTAACACTCACTATGATAAACATCTCCAAACATTGGACAATATTAGAAAAACCTGTATTTTTCCCTCCTTTTTTATATAAAAGATAGCATCAGTTTATACTCTGCTTTTTGTTTTTCCCAATTCAAAATATATCCAGAAAATCACTTAATATCACTAAAATACATAGTATTTACTTATGTATTATCATACTGTTGGGATTATAAGTTAATGTATATCCCTCAAAGTAGAGTAAAAAGATCAGTGTGTGTTTAGGTTTGCTTTTTTCAAATTTTACTAACTTGTTCTCCATAACAGTTGAAACATTTAACATACTGAACATCAGTATATAAACATATTTATTTCCCCACAAGTTTGTCAACCTGTTAATTTTTTCAGTGCTCTGTCAAGCTTTTAATTTTTTACTGTGATAGGTAAGAAAAGGTAACTTTAATTTATGTTAAAATTACAAACTATTTTGTTATATTCATATTTAATCTATTCATATTTTTAGGAGCATTTTTTTATGAATTGTAAATGTCCTTTTTCTCACTTTTTTACAATGACTTTTTAGTCAGGATTTTTTGGAGATTGTTCTGTTTGATTCTTAATCTTCTTCCCTTTGTTTTCAATATTCTCCACATACTACAGATAATAACAATATAAAATTTTTTTTCTAAATTTTGTACTTGATCTTTCTTTAGTACTTTTCCCATGAAAAAATTTCCAATTTTTATATCAGATTTATCTTTTTCTTGACTAAGTCTGTATTTAAAATAATTGTGAAAGCATCTTCATCCAGGTTACATTAAGTTGACTACGTTTACTAGGAATATAGATGCAGTTTTTTTAACTTGGGAGTCTGCTGTGTCTGAATATTGTTCATGTATATGTTAGGTGTGTCCAGTTTATCTTTTAACAAATAGCTATATAAGGGTAAACCAAAAATTAATGAAATTGCTAAAGTATGAAGAATGTAAGGAGTAAGAAAAAGTGGGATGAATTACACATTTCTGAGTGCATCTTTATAAAAACTTGGCACCACATTATATGTGTAAAAGTGTAATTATATCAATAAAGATGAGAGAAAACACAAAATGTTTGCAAAAGTAGAAGCAAAAATAATCCTGTGTTTATAAATATATTATATAATCACACAGAAATATAAATAGAGAATACTAATTCAAATAGATATAGACTTGCTTCTATATTCTTAGGCTAAGGGGTTAAAGAATGCTAAAAGAATCTTGTACTTGACTTAGTGGGTTTTGTTGCTTAGTGACAGGATGTAACAAATCTATATATGCTATAGCATTAAGCAAATGGCATCTGTGTCCTCTCAGATCCTGGTTTTCAAGCATCATTCCACCCTAATGATAAGCAGAGCTTGTTCAAGAAGTAGAGGAGTATAGCACAGAAGGAAAACAAAATGGAAGATATTAAAAACTGATTGCACTATCATAAAACAAAATGCTGTGGAAGTTGTTTTAAAGGCACTTCCATTAGCCACAACAAGGAAAATCTGAACATGAAAATGAAAACTGGCCAATGCACAATTTATATATATGCAAATATTCAAATATAATCTGAAAAATAAGTGCATAAAGCATGGTGAGAAAAGGGAAACTTTCACTTTGCGGCCATATATAAGAAAAATAACAGAGTTTCTTTTAAGTCACCATTTTGTAATTATTTTTATAATAATTGACTCATGTAAGAATCATCAATACATATTAAGTACTTCGGGAAAGGTTTTGGGGTATAGAGACACTTCCCAATTCTTAAAGTATCACTCAAAAATTTACTTATTCATTATGAATGGTAAAAGTATCTTTACAGTGGGGAAAAATCTGGAACTTGAACATCTTCCAAGTTAATGTTGTCAATAATGAAACCGACTGGCATCAAATGTCCACTAATATTATGAACTATCAGAAATATAACAGTATTTATGCAAAACTTCTTCTAAAACAGCATTATCTAAACATGAGGAAAATATCTGATAACATGTTGTTATAAAAAAAGAAGCAAGCTATACATTTTTTAAAAATATCATGAAAGACAAAGAAAGGTAAATTGTAGGGGACTAAACATATGAAAACCACATGTTACATGTAACACTGGAGGATACCTTAGATCAAGAAAAAAATATGAACACACAATATAGGAAACATTTAATTATGGTGTGGATATTGAATAATAGCATTGTAATTGAATTTCCTCATTCACTCCACATTTTATCTTGATTATTTAAACTTTCTGTTGGGAGTACCATGCCAAAACACTTAAGAATAAGAATTATGATATTCACAATTTATTCTCAGATACCAAGGTAAATACAATTTCAACCTAATAAACCACAACATTCAGCTGTATAGTGAGCCTTTATTAGAAAATAAGCATTTGGAGGGAAGCACTGGGGATATAGCTTAATGGCACAGTGCCTGCCTGGCAAGAGTGAGGTCATGAGTTCAATCTCTGGTACAAAAAAACAAAACAAACAACAACAACAACAACAAAACATTTTTTGGTAAGTCTGATATTTTATTATAATTGTGTTCTATAAAATATTCTCTTCTGTTACAGGAACAATTTTAGCAAATAAATCAGAATTTAATTAGCATCCTTTTTGAGCTGTGTGCCTGGCTGCCTTTTACAAAAAAAAATTTACTCAACATAATTATAAATTGTTAAGTAATATAATCATTATATTTTTCCATTTCAGTCAATCTCTTTCTTTTTAATGCACTGTAAATATGAATAGAGAAAACCAAAATATTCTTTCTTGTACTAACAATCTCTTACTGTAGTGGTTGTCAAACTTTAGCATACATCGCAATCACTTGGAAACCTAGAGAGATCAATCTCAATGCTTCACCAAAGACTTTTTGATACAGTAGATCTGGGAAGTTTCTGAGAATTAGCACTTCCAACAAATCCCAGGAAATCCTGACACCTTTGATCAGGGGACCACGCAGTATAAGAATCAATGCCCGCCACCTTTGTATTCCCCTGCTCCTTTGCTCCTTTCTAAAAGTGCATGAACTAGGATACAGCAAACCTGGTGTGATGGTGATAGCCTATAACGTCAGCATTCTCAGAAGCTAAGGCAGTTGATTGCAACCTTGAATGCAGCCTGAGAAACAGCAATTTAGCAAGTCCCTGTGGTTCTTGAAAGGTTTTGCCTCGGGTAGTACTCCCTTTGGCGCTGGACAGCTCCTTAACCTTACTTCTACGTCTCGTGAACTCAAGTCAAACCTCCTGCTTTTTGCGCACGCGCAAAGGCTACCCCAATCAACTGTCGATAAGTCACTCCATTAGCTCCGCCTCTGTCAACTTCCAAATAAAGCCCGCGATTCTTTTTCCCGAAGCTTCTGAAGAGTGTTGGCCTCTCTTCAGCAGTCCTCCCGTGCCCTCAATAAAGGCCTGTCTTGCTTCCTCCTGTTATCGCTCTTTTCTCTCTCACCCCACAGGAAACCAAACAGTTCTCCACACAGGTGGGATAAACCATAGCACAGGCCATGATGAGAATGCCAGCCAGACCTGTATCCGCTGATTTCAGATTTTGATGTTTAGATGCTTCAGTCTACGTTAGTACAGTCTTCAAGATAATTTGAGGCAAGAGAATTTGGAACATTGGTTCTTTAACCTTGTTTCTTCTTCCTTGTCCTTTAAAATAGCTTTGATAAACTCACAGTACAGTGTTAACATGGAACACTGTCTATATTTCTGAGACTTTTTACAGACACAACTTCAAAACTACTAAAACAGAAATCATTTTGATCAGTGGTAATTCTACCCAAGTGAATGGTTAAAATGTATTCAAAAATATTAACCTAAGAGAAAAAAAACCTGAATATTAAAATTTTTATTCTTCAAAAAAGTGTATCAGACTATTTTATACACAAAGCACCCCCAAGGATAAAAGAAAACAATCCTGTGATTTGTTTCTAGCAATACTAAATGGTTCAGAATAGGTTGTAAAAAATGACAAATTAATTCTGTATATCTGATTTGTCCTACAGCCACAAATAATCTTGTTCCTCAGGTAAGCAGTCTGCTGACTGCCGCTTACATATTTTACATATTACATTTTAGGCCTAATTAGTTCCATCCCACAAAAAAAGGAAAAACATTCTTTTAGCTCCTGGCAATACCTATGAAGCTAACAAGTTTGAAATTCATTTCTCCATGCATTTTACCCAAGATCAGATTATACAACAAAAGGGTGTGTGTGTGTGTGCGCACACACATGCATCTGGTGTTTATGATCAGAATGACCTTCCTCAGCAGTATGTCAAACCACCACTGAGGCAGCGTCTGTAGCCTTCAGCAGCTTATAAGTTACAAGCAGCTGCTTCTGCTCAGGAAAGAGTCTAATTGGGGCAAATGAGAAACATCACACTGATAATCATGAAGACAAAAGTTTTGGTGTCTGTGAGGCAATTACAGTGTTCTTTCTTTTCCAAATAAAAACTAGATTTTTTAGGACCAGGAAGAGAAGAATATCTATAAAATTGAAGGCTCAAATTATCACTTACTTCCCATAATGTGTTTTCTCTTCCACCATCCTCATTAGTCATGTAAAGAAGCATACATGAATTTTCTGAACTGGTGTGCTCGACTGAGACTGTGAGCTTGCAATTCAGTACTAGAATTTTGTATCACGGATATCAGATAAACACGTGGACGTGCATAGAAATTCAGGTACAAAATTAAGTTGGGTCACATATTACAGAAAAAATAAACTTAAGGATAGCGTGAAAAGTGGTAGTCATGGTGGTGCAAAAGTAAATCTAACTCCTCCCAAACCACACACACACACACACACACACACACACACTTGTATATAGAAACTAATGATGGTTACTGACTGTCTATATTCTTTGTTTCTTAAGTGCTGAGGACTGAACCCTAGGACTTTTCATTGAGTTACATCCCTAGCCCATTATTTATTTTTTTATTTTGAGGTAGGGTCTTGATAGGTCACTAAGTTGCCCATACTGGGCTCAAACTTAAAATTCTGCTGCCTCAGCCTCCCAGAGTGCTGGGATTGCAAGTGTTCACCACCACATCTGGCTTGTACTCCCTACTTTCTAAATGTCCATGTCACAGGTTTTTATTTAAAAACATTTGCTATGGTCTGAAGGAAACAAATCTCTCTCTCTCTCTCTCTCTCTCTCTCTCTCTCTCTCTCATTCCCTCTTTCTCTCTGTCTCTCTCAGATGATGATGGAGGTCATCTCTGCACATATTTTGTGAGATAAATGGTAGAGATACCATTTCCCACATCTCATAGTTCAAAAATCTGAGTTTCAAAGAATTATATGACTTATTCAAGATAGTAAAGCTAGTGGAAAGACAGGAAGACTTATTTTGTTACTCTGCATCCTGTGTTCATTTTTCACTGTATCTATCAGAACTCTGACGTCTGTTCCACCAGATTATCACACTCTTTTCGATCATATCCTTAACAATTTCAGAGCACTCTAGCCCTTTTTACACTGACATCATGGTGAAATCATTTGTGGGAGGACTCCGTACAAGATTATTTTTTACTATTTGCCTTACATTTACTTTCTAAAAGTATTCTTTCACTTCACTAACATTGGTTCACATGTTTTTTTTTTTCACTTATCTCAGCCTAGCTTTACCAAAAATGGACATTCAACTTTTACCATTTTAGAATATGAGTAAGCATCATAGAACTGGCTATATATAATTGACTTATGGATAGTTACTATCGCAGTTTGTAAAGCTTTCAACCATCCTTCTGTGCATCCACTGCAAAGCTGCTGACATTTTGTGTGAGCTTAATACCCTAGGATATTTGGGTTTGCACCTAGATCCATACCATAGGGATCTAAGATATTTAAAGAATTGTTTTCACATAGCTTAAATGGGTACATTTTTAAAAGCAAATTTTCACTTACATGTTTGGACCATTTATTTCATATCCTTGTTTTGATACTGGAGTTTGAACATGTTGATTTTTTTTTCATCATTTTTATGCAGTATCATCTACTACCGGGGTGACAAGAACTTGAAAATTACTAGTTTATTTTTGAACTGAAAGATAAACCATTAAAGTCTGTGATATTTTCATTTAAAATAGCCACTAAAAAAGGTCATTCGGAATCTTCCTCAGTTGCCACACAGTTAGTAACAGAGAAGGAGAGGGGGCAAAAAGGAAGCAGAAACTCCTTACCCAACATATCTCACTTCACTGCTGAAAAGTGGAACAGCTCATCTGCCCTTTCTGTGCCAGGTCCAGACTTCCTGCTGAGTCACTTTTCAGCTGTCTGTGGAAGCATAAGCAGCACCACAGGCACTTGTCAGTCAAAGGCTGATTTAGTCTGACAGGGCTCGGCCAAAGAGACCTGAAATTTTCTAAAGCAGAAGAAAGGTGACAGTGGCAAATAAATATAGAATCATTTCAGGCATGTAAGCTTTCTCAGGAGCCTCATCTTACACGGTGGATGGGCACCACTGGTGTCATTATTTTTTAATTACTTCCCCCATTAGACAGGTGTCACCTCTTACTCTGCAAAAATTGAAGATAACAGATTCCATAGCTTCTCTCCCGACAATCTCATCTTGAAGAAGTATTCTTATAGTTTAATGGATTTTTAATATTTCAACTCTGTTTTCTTTGCTTCACTTTGAGCAAATTACTTATCATTTCCTGCTAATTAGCACTTGGACTCTTAAACTCATTTCCAATGTGCTGGCCTGTGCCTTCTCTGTAAAAGTTTTTCATTTTGGGCTGCCATCTGTGTGTGTGACTTTCATGATGGCTCATTTACTCTCTGATAACATGCTGATTAAAAAGTATCAGAGGCCCATATAAGACTCAGTGTGAATATAATCCATGAAAATTATAATTTAAAATAAATGAACTTTTCCTGCCTTCAATATGAAGAAAATATTTATGCAACAGAGACACATCTGCACACAGTTTTCATACTGAATTTTAGGGACAAAGAAAAAATCCAAGAAATTCACAATGGATTGATATTATAATGATTAATATTGGGTAATCTCTAAGTTTATTTTTTTAAAAAAATCTGACATCTTAACTAAATTCCAAAAATGTCAATTTGATTTTATTTAATATGAGATTCAAAGGATACATATTTATGTCCAGTCTTTTCTAATTATATAACTTTCTAAAAAGGACACGATATAACTACAAAGGAGGAGAGAAGTCCCACTAAATAAGTGATAAGCTTTCTGAGGATGGTAACAGGCATATGACTGCCCTTACATCAAAGCAAAACTCCTCTTGCTAAATATCTAATCAGTCAACACTGGATTAGCTCTTACCCATGACTGGAAAATAGGAGTATTTGAGGACAACCTACAATCTAAAAAACAGGACTACAATAAACATGCAAAATTGTCTCACCTCAAAGGAAGAGGAGATATTTCAAAGAAGAAACAATGCATTTAGTTATTACCTTTAGAAAGTGTTCATAAATGCTGCATCTGTAATTTATGATTCATTTAAAAATGAATATATTAGAAAAATGAGAAGAAATTATTATTAAAAATCTAAGACATCACAATTAAAAGTGCCTCAATAGAAATGTAGTAAAAAAAATGGTAGAAAAATAGCAAAATGAAGAAAGGAAATATGAGCATAAATACTTTTTCAATCTAGGAGGTGCTTTTATTCACTATTTAATTGCTACTATAGAAAAGGTTAGTAGACAAATCTGGAAGGATGAAACTGTGACAGATAAGCTTTTGAAGATTTGGAGAATTGGACATTGGCGCTCCAAGTAATTTTCGAAGTAATTAAGAAAATAAAAATATTTTCTCTTATAAAAATATTTTAACTTCTCTATATCGTCACTGGTTTTTGTTTGTTCTATCAATTACCAAGAATGCTAGAGATTCCTACTATGATTATAGATTAATCTAGTTTTCTTTGTAGATCCAAACTACCTTCCTATTTTGACTTGATCCACAGGAAACAGCAGAGGTTTTCTGCCACTAGAAATTAAATTAGTTTGTAGAATTTTATATAAAAGAAATAATATACTATATACTTTCTTTTGTCTGAATTCTTTCATTCAGCATAATTCTTCTGAAATTCATACAAGTTATTACATGCAATTGTCATTTTGAAGAACATTTATTTATGAGTATACTGCAATGTTTTATTCATTCACCTATTGAGACACATTTGAATTGTTTCCAGTTTGGGGGCAATAACAAGTAAAGTTTTTATGAGTGTTCATGCACAGCTATGTATGTGAACCTGATTCATTTCTCTCAGGGAAATAAGCAGGAGTAGAGTGGCTAAGTCCTGCAGAAGTTGCATGTTTGACATTATAATAAAATACAAAAAGGAGTGCATGCCTACAATCACAGTACTCTGGAAAACTGAAGCAGAAGGATCACAAGTTTGAGCCCAGTCCAGTTAACTTAGCAACTTAGCAAGACCTTGTCTCAAAATAGAAGACAGTCTGATAATATCAGGGCCAACCAGAGGGAGAAGTGTATAAGGAGAGCTAAATAAATGAAGATCTACTGGTAAGCACAGGTATGCAGAGCCAGAAAAGGCAAACAAAGTCAGATATGGAGAATCAGCCTGAAGGAGAAATCACTAAACTGAGTCCAGTATCAGGTTCAGCAAGGAAAGTGAGAATGCTCCTGGACTGCAGCCCCCTTTACCTTGGGGTCTAGTGAACACACTACCTCGGGAGTGGATCTAACATCCTGAGGGCCAGATAGGCTTCTAGTCTACTCTCCCTCACTGCTGAGAGGGGGAGCCCAGCTAGCAAGATATTCATAGGTTAGAGCACCACAGAAACTGAAAGCCAAAGAATCACTCAGAGGATAGAGATTAAGCTAGTACTGGTGGGCCCTTGGATAAGTCAAGAATAAGAGCATGGCACTGATTGGGGACCTGGAGCTGGCCCAAGGAAGAGCTGTGCCTCAGGGAGCAACAGATTGCAATTGGAAAGACCTGACGCAGAAAAGGAGTTCCAGGCAGCACCAGAGCAGGCACTCCATTTTTCTCTCCAACACTGAGGAGTTCTGAGTCGACATTAATATCCTACCTACGACCCTCCATGCAGCACCAGCAGGTGAATTTCCCTACCCCCAGTCAAAAACAACACAAACTTGCCAGGCAAGAAAGTGATGCTTTGTGGAGTGTTGAAGGAAGAAGTCAGCAAACAGCTAGCGATGAGGTTTAGCCAGAAGACTTAAAATGCTAATCTAAAGGTGACGAGACAGCCACTTAAGGACTTTTACTTAATATGTTATGTGCACACACACACACACCTACATATGCAGATGTGTATATATTTTCTCATTTTAACATCAGTATAGTATTACACCAGATACACACATGTACACATGTCCCCTTTACTTAAGCATTAAGTGAGCTGCCTTCCTTATAGGTCCTTCTCCTTCACTTATTCATTACAAAGGGACAGAAAGAAACCAAATGACCAGAAGGTCTAAGTTAGGGTCAAAGATATTCAAAGGAACAGATCAGATCGTGACAATGCCCATTGGGGGATAGGAAAGACACTGGTTCCCAATAAAAGGAGCCAGAGAAAATAGTTCATTTGCTTTCAGCTCTGAAGTTCCCAACCACTTCATGGTAGCTCTCTATCCTCTTTCTTTTCCATCTTTTTTCCCAAATACACCATCCTTTGTTTACACTTTGCCTTATTTTAGTTCTTTACTGGGGCCTGGTTCAGGATCACTAGGAGCTGCATTTTCAGCAGAGCAGGGGCATGGCATAGCATGGCTTGGTGAGCTGCCCATCTCTGGATATAACACCTCCATTTCAAGGATGTATTGGTGACAACAAGTACTTGATGGAAGAAATTTTTTGCATGACACGCAGTGAAAGAGAATTGGTTCACTCTTTGTCTTTGGAGCAAGAGACAAAAGCCATCACATTTCTGCTTATATAGGGTGAATTATTATAATTATTACAATGCCAAGGAGATTGTGTCTGGCTTCTGTGTAGTTGTTAGAATAATTAAAATTTGGAGACACATGCAGCTACTATCTTTGCTTTCATAAGGACACTGTCATTACTTTCTTCCCTTTAGGCATTACTTTTTCTGCTGTTGACCAGCACTTACTGGGATATAAGTCAAGTGCAATGAAACATATTTAACATAAAGTGTTTCAGCTACCTATATATTGCTATGTAACATGTGACCCCAAAATTTACCAGCCTAAAATACTGAGCATCTATTTTCTCTTAGAGTTTCTAAGGGGACAGTGATATAGTAGCTATTTAACTAGGTGGTTCTGGCTCTTGACCTTTCTTAAGGTTAGGCTAAACCTCTGATCCAGGGTAGCTGTTGTTTGAAGTCTGGAGGATATGTCATGTGCGCAGCTGGCAGTATCTGACTTAATCTGCAATGACTGTTGAAGTACTATTCAAGTTCCCGTATTACAGATAAAGAGACTAGGTCACAATGAGGAATTCAGTTCACAGCTAACTCCTTAGTCTAGTTTTAACCACTATGATTTTTGATCAGAAAAGAGAATTGGGGGGAGGGTGTGTATGTTTCTATTTTTGTTGGAGAAAACAAAATACAAATTTACTTAGACTGCAGATGTAGCTCAATGGCTGAGTGCATGCTTAGCATGTTCCATGGGTTTGATCACTAACACTGCAAAAAACAAATTAAATAAATCTAAATCAAGCTTCTTCACTATGCTGAAAATTTAATTTGGATATTATTAGTTTTTAATATTCATATGAGGACCGGGGATCTAGTTCAGTGGCCTAAGCACCTGCCTGGCAAGTGCGAGGTCATGCATTCAATCCCCAGTGCTGCAAAAATAAAAAATAAAAAAAGTTTTAATATTCATATGTATTCATTTTGTCTTGATTCCATACATTAGGTATTCTGGTTCAGACCCTGTTTGCCCTGGTCCCCCTACCTAGGTGACACAAGGGATCCAAATCAATTGTTTTGCACAAGTAGTCACCCTGCCCACAGGTAAGGAAGGAAGAAAGAAAGATTTCATAAGCAAAGAAGCAGAAAACACCCCTTAACTTCCTGAGTTTCCTTACTCCAGCCCTCTAGTGTAAAAAAAGAGCTCTCAGAAGCCAAAAACTGTCCTCAAGTTCTTGGAGATATTTTTTCTTGAAATGAAAATACCTAGAGAAACAGGTCTAATGGACCTGGTACTTCGGAACATTAACATAGTAACCTAGTCTAGGCTCTAGCCCTTGGCTCTCTGATCAAGATAAAAGGGATTTTATTTTCCAATCTGAGCAATTCAGCAAGCAAATATCTACAGATCTAGTCCTTATAGAAGAGTTTCTAAACCTTATGAAGAGTCTCATACGCTAGAGCTTCTCATAGTGAGCCATTTTATTTCCTCCATCTGAACTTTTCCCTTGTATTTTATCAATGGAAGTTAGTTTTTTCTAAGAGAGCTTATACAGTTTTTAAATTACCTATCACCTTGTATATTAAAAATGTGTACTTATCAGTGGTATGTACCAGGCACATCTTTTATTGTAAGAACATCTCACAGAATTTTGCAAATTAATCACACATAAGTGCATATATGTATGTTTTGTTAAGATGATTGATAATGATATCACTTAGCTAGCTTTCCTATGTGTCTTAACCTCATATTGTAAAATATGATGGTAATAGCAAGCATATATCTTACTCCAGCATTGTTCTTTTTTACATAAGTTAAGCATTTTTTGGGTACCGTTTGTGTGGGTATAAAGAATAAAAGTTAAGTATAAGCAAACACACATTGTAATATTATTTAGATCATTGCTGTGAAAAAAAGCATTAAACAGTGTAGGAAAATAGAGAGTGGGAGGAGTCACATTTTCAATTTGTCAGGAAACATTTTAAAATACTGTTTTGACATGTGCTTTGACATCAAAACTGGATAATATGATAAATTTAGAACAAGATTTTTAACAGCATAAAACCAGTAAAACCAATTTGAAAAGAAAGTATCAGAGCCCATTTCACAATATCAACAGCGTTCTTCATACCATGTTAGCTTCGTTGTATTTATGCCTACATGTTTGTGTGTGGTGAGCTGTGAAGTCAATAATATTTCTTTCTAAGCGTCATTATAAGAAAACTGGGAAAACCAGTTGTATAAGCATCATTCAAGCAGCGATGACAATGTAGTGATGGAGCAAACCATGCCAGTCTGTATGAAGACACAGCAAGTAGGGAAAAGTCCCTGGATGACAGAGAGACAGAGCTGACAGCTCTGGCACCCTGAGGAGCAAGCAGGAATCCCATGAGGCTGGTGCTTAGGGACTGAGATGAAGCAGGTAGAAATGAAAGTGGAAAGGTGGACAAGCACCAGAGCCATCACTCCAGAGCACCTGCAGAGATTCGCTAGCCACAGTAGAACCTCTGGCTTTGTTGCCAGTATAGTGGAAAGACATCTAAGAGTTTTGAAGCAGAGACACAATCTAACTTACATTTTATGGTGGTCATATTGGCTGTCTTGTGGAAAATAGATTATGTGGAAGCAATTGAGAATGGAGCACAATTATATGAAGTTTAGTCAGAATACAAATGTTATTTAGAATTCCTAATCCTTGGATTACAGAAGCAAAATATTTATCTACATTTCAATCCTCCTATCCCAAGACTTTTCCTAAAGACCACTCTGCTTGTTTCTACATTGCTATAATGCCAAAGATGAAGGAGTTATAGTTCATCAACTGAAAAGGAAACCTAGAGGAATATAAAGTAGGACACCTGAAGGTCAGGATCACAGCTGCAATGGAATGAGAATATGTTTTATCAAATCGTCAATGTGATTTTTTCTTTTTCCTTTATGGCACATGAAAAGAAGAAGTATCCATCCATCTGAGTGCATATTGGGATTTTTTAGAGAAGGAATACAAAGTGAAAAACTATGGTACCATTTGCCTTCTACCATTCAAACATACGATTTTTCAAATAAACTAGTCTGTTATAAAATAAATAGGAAAAGTCCATAGTTTCTTGCTGTGGCATTTCAAAAGGAATAGAGCATTGAAAGAAAAAACATATGTATATGTGTATTGTTATGGTTTGTACATTGTGTCAACTTGAGAAGTCTAGATGCTTAACTAAGAAACTCAGCAGCTCTACATCCTGGGGTGTAGAGAACAAGCAGTTACCTTTCTAGGACGTTGTTCACTGTGTCAATCTCAGGTCAGAAGTTTAAGTGATTCAGCATGGGGCCAGGGTCCCTAGTTTGTAACATCCTCATCCTGTGCAAGAGGAGCGCAGGCAGATGGTGTGAGTGCTATATCCACCCCAGGGGAGCAGCCGGCATGCAATAAAATACAAATGAGGAGGGACTGGGGGCTGCTTCTTCAGAGGAGCTCCAGTCTTCGCCTTCAGCTTGGACGTCGTCTCCTGGCTTCTGGCACAGACTGTTCAGCTTCTGCCTGGGACTCTTCAGCCTTCGTCATAGACTCTTCAGCCTTCGTTGTAGACTCTTCAGTGTTCCGTCATAGACCCATCGGCCTTCTGACACGGACTTGCCCAGGACACTGCAGTAAGCTCCAGCCCTCGGGCTAGACCCCCTTTAACCTCCAGTGCGCAGACACCCTCTGCACGCTCCCTCCTTCAACTTTGTGGCTGACCATTGTAAGCCAATCTTGTCATTTCTTATACAGTTGTCTATCTTGTGTTATATCTGTTTCTCTAGTAAACCTTGACTGATACATGTATGCATATGTATATGTACATAAAAAATAGTTAAGATAGTTACACTACTGATTTCTCTGAGTTCTCTGAAGAGAAAGATTTGTACTGGTATTGTTCAGACAATTGAATGCAGATATCTTGTGCTCTGGGTGAATGATTTGGGTATGACAATCCACCATGTATGTAACATTGTTGCCCCCTGATTGATGCGCTTTGAAATTTTATTGTAGTTTTTTTTTCTTCTTCTTCTTCTTCTTCTTCTTTCCTTTTATCTTTGAATAAAATGAATTTCAAAAAAAAGGAATACAGTGTATAGACCATAGTGAGACCAAGTTAAGAAATAGGGAGTGATTATTGCAACTGTGATAAGAAAAGAGAAAAAAGAATAGATGAAAATAAAATAATAAAGAGAGAAATAAAATGTATTCCTGGCTCATCTTCCCATTATGCAAATTTTGTCAAAGCAGGGAGATATGTTAAATAAGTGAAGGTATCATAAAGGTGAGTTTTTAACCTTCCAACACACACACACACACACACACTCTTTAGCGTACTGGCAACAAAAATCCCTGTCCTAGGATGAGCTGCCCCCACCACATCAGTGTAGAACAAAGAAGCCTGGGGAGAAACAGGCCCTGACTTCAGCTCTCCCCACGTTACCCAGAGGCACCTGAGGTTCTGCCTGAGCACTTGCCAGGGTAAGGTGCACTGCAGTTACCAAACAGGCTCCTTTGGCAAGAAGGCCACAGCCAGACTTATGGCAACAGAGATTGTGGCTAAGAGGAGTGAATGCAAGGCCCTGACGGAAACAGGAAAGCCCAGACCAAGACTAGAGCAGCAGTTCCTCACAAGGGCAACAGGACCCTCCAGAAAAGGGAGAAGGCTGCAAGAGTTATAATCACAACTCAGATTATTTTCTACCTTTTAAAAATCATCCTTCAAGGAAGTTGACAGGGACTCTGGAAGAATCTAAGAATTTTTAGCTAAACGCCTCTCAACACTACTATCTAATGTTATCTTTTAAAATGATTAAATCTGATTAAGCTTGCACCACTTTATGAATTGAATTTTTTTCCCTCCCTAGCTAGAAGGAAGTGATTTAGGAGAAATGATTATAAAGTTTAATGACAAAAAAATAACATACGCCTTCTCTCACATCCAAGGTAATTAAACTGTAAAAGCGTGGCACAGGAGACCAACATTATTTGACGTTTACTAATACACCTAGCCTGAATGACTCCAAAGTCTGCGACCTTAAACACCACACCACAGTGCAACAGAAGAGAGATGCATTACAACCCAATAGCTGTGGGAATACCACTGGACTAATGGAGAGATTTTACAACAGATAGAAAAATAGGCTTACACATGAAGCTAGGGAAGTAGGAGGTTGAAATATGTATATCTTCGGACAAAGGCATCAAATACATATCCTGGAGCTTTGAGGTGGGAAGAGTTTCGCAAGTGCTATTGGCAGCCTTGTGTGCAAAGATTCCAGAGACAGCATGATAACGAGGCCTGGATACCTAGAGTGATGAGGCTTCTTGAGAGAAGCATCACAATCATGTGAGATCCTTGTCACCCCAGAAGAACATTTGAAGTAGTCATGTATCTTCCCCTGGCAAGTCTCATAAGTAATTTCACAGTGTGAGAGCCCAATACTGGGTCTGTAAATCATGCATAAAGTGGAAAAACTAAAAAAAAAAAAAAGATTATTTTTATTTAGAAGAGCATATATAAGCAAACCATATGTGATATTATAATTTCTAGTGTCACTTTTCCAAATAGCTCCTTATCTGCAACTTAACATTATTAGATATATAAAAAGTTCATTATATAAGTAGGGTTAAAAGACCTTGTATGCAAATTCCTTATTAACATACTATATGGAAAAATCACACTGACATATAACCATTTAGATAAATGAGTAAATATAAGTAAGTTTACTAGATTCTATCTCTATTCATTGTAGTAGAAAGATAATAAGATGAGAACAGAAATCCTACAGAGAAAAGGAGGCTAGTATTAAGAAAACAAATATTGCTGCTATTTTTCTTTCTAAAGCTATCCCTAATCTATGTTCATTTGGGCCAAAGCAGAAAAAAAACTGCCACACTCATACTTAGACAACATTGATTGTTTGATTCACTGCATTTGTTTTTAAAAACTGATCCTCATCATACAAAAGAATATTTAATCCTAGAAAATTAATCCCTTAGACTATTCTTGTATTCAAAAGTAATCCTTTAATTTCATCTTTAGTTTTCATGTAACTTTCCTTGGTATAATGTTTCTTGCCAAATTTTAGACTGTCACATAAAGCATCATCTTACAAACAAAGCATTTCACTGAAACACAGGGATCCTAGTGTTTCTATGGAAACATTAGAGAATTTACAAGGACCAAGGGTGATAAAAAAAATTGTCTATGGGATTCACTTCGGTCTTTCTTACTAAGAAAGAAAGAATAAATTCAAAATCATTAGGAACCTAAGACTCGGCTTCTCTGTTGACTTGTCAGCTTCTCCTCTTCATCCAGGATTGTATCTAGAAAAAAACAAGAGAGAATAAGCTTCTCACTAAAAGGTAGCCACTACAGAGGGGTAAAAGTGCAAATGCAGCCCCCACTACCACAAATTGTGCCTCTCAGGGGTCAGCACATTCAGAGTGCAGTGGATAAGGCTCACTCTGGGAAAACCACCTTCATGATCATGGTATCTCTCCTGCCAGGTAAGTATTTGAAGCCAATTTATTTATTTACTTATTTATTTATTTCGGTCTCTTTGAGACAGGGTCTTGCTATGCAGTTCAGGCTGGTCTTGAGTTCACTTTGTAAACCGGGTTGGTCTCGAACTTGCCACAATCCTAATGCCTTAGCCTCCCTAGTGCTGGGATTACAAGTGTATGCCACCACGCCCAGTTCCAAGTGGATTTTTAATGAGCAAAAATTTCACACTATCTCTGGGTTAAAGGATGATTATGGACAGTGTTACATTAGTTGTATTCAATGTGCAGAATTCATTTGTTTAAATTTTCCTTCAATTCCTAAAATTTCTACTTTTAATACGTATTTATGACCTCATCCATAAAATAATTACAGCATGTAAAACAAAAATAGGGAAAAGTTGGATTATCAGGTATCACAACCCTTAGGCAGAGCATCACACAAACTAATTCTTAAGAAATAAAATCATAACTTCTACTGGTTTTGTCCATATCCCTTCTTAACTTGTTTTCTGGAGATTTCTCCATGGACTCCAAAAATGAAGAGATTTAGCTCCCAGGTTTATAAAGGAGTTTCTAACTTTTGAATAACTAACCTTTATTTGTCACTTAATCAATTCAAAGTAATACACATGTGACCTGATAGTAAGTTAAGAAGCCATGATGGAACTGCCTACGTTTGAATTTGCTCTTGCAAAATGTGTATGCGTACCTTACTTTACCCCAAGGTGTTGCTTCCAGGCATTCACAAAGCTACCTATGAATCATTTAAATGCTGACTTAGATTCTACATAAATCACAAATCGATGGACTGTTCAGATGTGAATAGACTGGAATACCCTAAACCTTACTATATGTTTAACAAATGGCCAGGAGATGATACATTACAAATGAGATTATGAATAGTGATCCCTAAATAGTTTTGAGTGTGTTTATTTTTTAAATATTCCAGAGGCTTTTTATACCTCCCATATACCATATTGCTTACCAAAATTTGGAATGTTCTTCTTTAGAAACTGGAAGAATAACTTAAAGTAGCATTTAAGTTTTACTTTTTAAATAAAATATTTCATTTTTGAAACTTACTTGGCTCTAAGTATTTTATTAATATTCTTCCAGGTGACATAGTTTTAAAGAAAAGACTGTAAAATTTAAAATAGGTGTTCTTTTTAATGGAAAAAGTCCACAATACTCTCTAAAAGTTCAATGCATTGATATAGGATAAAACTTCTTAAAATTAATTTATCTTGCTATTCATTTAGAAGAGGACAGTAAAGTTTTAAAGTCACACACTCACACGCACACACACATTTAAGACTACTCCACAGGTTAAATAATTCTGCAATGCTTAATTGAAATCCCATACTTTAAACTTCAAAGCAAAATTCAACTGTATTTCACCTTATAACTATAACTAAACTATTATTTTGGTGTATTTTTAGAAAGATATTTTGCATTAGAAATACTTCGCATCCACATTCAGCAGTTTTGCTATTTGGCAGTTTCTTTAGAAGTGGCTCACCAATCAAAAGTATTCCAGGTCCTTCTTGCTTGGAACACAGAATTGAACAAAAAGTCCCAAAAGTTTACTTGAAAAGTGAGAGGTGAATGGGTGTGAGGGAAACCAGCTCTGCAGAATAAATGCACAGAATAAGAGAAAAAAGATAAAAGTAACAATAGAAGTATACACCACATCATGGACTACAGGGGGAAGTCAGGATATGGGCTCCCCTTGGCGTCTGGGCTAGTTTGTGCTGTCCACATCTCCTGGGAGCCCATAAGAAGTTCCACATTCAAAGCCCTGAGAATTATTTCGTGCTATCCTGAGATCTCTAATTGGCGGGTCTCACTCGTTTCCCCAGCCAGCTTTGCTATGCCTTGTCTTCTGTATCAGTTTCTTTACAAAGATTTCTTAACATTGATAGTAATTTTCTAAATACTTTAAGATATACCGGGGGAAGAGGAAGTTTACTCCTTTATTTAAATCCTGAAGTTCAGAGTGTTAGTACCTTAACATTATAAGTGCAATATATTGTAAACTTTGGGAACCTTGCCTTAATAACACTTAATGTGAACCTACTATTTCACGAGCTTCTAATATTCTAAGTGAATATACACACTCCTATTTGTGTTTATAAAACCTACATTTGTTTCTGAAGAATAAAAATGTTCCTGCTTAACAGACCTCATACATATATGAAGTTAAATCATACATATTTGGAGTTATGAACCCTAAATTCTGCGACAAACTATTGCATGAGTAAATGAAACTGTTAAAAAGCAATCTCACTTATTTACATGTAATTCCTCCTTGTGCTTCTCTACATGCTGTGGAAAAATTACTGCTACCTAATCTACAATCAGTTTTCACACTTAATTTTTAGGGCTCCTCATTTTAAAAAGTACAAGGAAAGGAGTTTCTCTTAGATAACTCCTAGAATTTCTAGTGGATCTATTTCATGTCCTGTATTACTCTCTATTTAAACTTATTAATCCCTGTGCATTATATTGGAGGCTAACTGATTGAGTGGTGGGTATAAGCATGTGAAACAACAGGAAGAGACTGAAAAAAATTAAAATAAACCATTGCATAAATTTAGTAATTCATAAATTTAGAAGGCAAAGTACCATTTGCAATCCCAAATGAATGAATATGTAATTCATACTATGCTTAAAACACTTGGCATCCTAGTATATTTCTCTCCCTTTACCAGTTCTTCAAACCTCCCTTAACTAGACAGCTTTCCACCGTTCCTTACTTTAACCTTACCTTCACATACCACATACCGCTGTTGTATTACTAAATGATGTGGGAAGCAGTAGAGAAAACAATCCACCATAAGGCGGTATATTTTGATAGTGAACTATCATCATGACTCAGTAAACATTTTTGATTAAATTAACAAAAATCTTTAAGGAAGTGAATCTTTAAGGATGTCAAACCATCCAATGGAGACCCATTGGCATCTGATTAAACATTTCAGGTTATCCATCAATATCCAAGCTTTGATCTCTGTACAGCTGTGTACATCTCTCCTCAAAACTCATCTCTGACATCCAAGCTTTCTAAGTTTTCTCTCTCTCTTTCTGCAACCCAGAAAGTATTGTTGGGTAATCCTGTGTTATTTCAACCTCTCCAAATGGCACAGACACTATCTTAAACTAAGTGTAATCAGGATGCTTCCTGTGGTCATGACCTTCCTCTTCTCTTTCTGACGATGGGACTATTTTCTCCTCACTCTCTACAGTTCTAAAGGTATGTAGTTAGGAAAGTTGCATGCTTTGCTCTACTCGCTAGGTCCAAATCATTTATCCTCCTGCACACTTTAAAAGCGTAATTCCCGTGAAGTGTATTGTATAAGTATGCCCATAGCTAATGCCACTTTCAACTATCACCCACTAACCTCCTGCTTGTACTTTTCAATCAGTGATGACTTTTCAGTCGCTGGCTGATTTGTTTTATTCTATTTTTCTGCTGGGAACTTCAATATTTACAAGGATAGCTTGTCCAACATCTAATTTCAATGTCTTAATTCTCTCTCAGTCAATACCATTTTCCTACTTAATTCACACCTCAGGCCCTCACTCCCAAGCCATCTCTTTATTTTGATTATATATTCCTTTAAGCAGTAGTAATCTCTATTTCTTATCATCCTAGTTCCCTTTTTTAACCCAAAGGCATCAAGTTTTTCTCTCAAGACTTTAACTGGTCCTATCACTTTTTGCTATTCATACCTTCTACATGGTGACTTTTCTCCTTATCAACCTGTTTCAGATTTTGCTATTTTAATGGATCTTTGCAAACACTTTCACCCTAAATCTGTATCTCTTTCTCTTCAATGTCTTTCTTTTACATCATCTCACTCCTAACCGATACCAGTCCATTTTCTCCATTCCCTCACCAGATTAATGATTAAGGTGGATAAAATTACACAAAGAAATTTACTGGTTTCACTGCAGATTTAGGGTCACAAATGATTTCTCAATCCTATTAAGTAACCTCATCATAGTCTCTTCGCTCAAACTTTTAAGACTTACTCCTCACTCTCCCAGCTAATGATTTCATTTAAATCTTTCCAAGAGTAAATATAAAAAATTAAATGGGACCCCCATTATGCTCCAGCGAAAAGATTTATCATTCTTTCTGCACCTGGAAAAAAATATATATACATAGTTCCCCCAAGATCCATATCAATACCTCTAAGCACCTAAAAAGCACCTCAAATCTAATGTCTGAAACAGATTATTAGATTATCCCATCCCCAGTTTTACCCTTTTGCATTCTCCATCCTGATGAATTGAGGCACTATCTACCCATTACAAGGACTAAAATCTAGAAATGTCTTCTACATTCATCCACCAGCAATCTTATAGGGTAGACTTCTAACATGCTTCCTGAATTTGTTGACATCTTTGTGTCCAAAACTACCACCCCAATCCATCCAACGATATCTTTCTTCTTGGTTTTTACAATTGCTGTCTAAATAGCCTTCTTGATTTTATATCTGTTGTTTACCACATCCTTGGTCTAATCGATTTCCCCAAGGAACAGAGAGTTGTAGTCCTTTAATTGATACATTATTTTTATTACAATGCTTTAAATCCTTTCTTTCATATTTAAAGTAAGTTCCAGAGTTTAAGCCTTGGCCTGAATGGCCCTGTGTTTTGATCCCTCCCTGTCTGTCTGACCCAGCTCTCACACAGCATATTTCAGCCATTCCAAACCCACCCTCATCTCAAGACTTGGATATTCACAGTTATTCCTGGCTGTGTGTTCCCTCCTAACACATGAAGGAATGGTTTCCCATTTGTGGAAGTCAGGTTTCCTGGGAAATGGAATCTGAGATGGGCATTTGTGTGCACAAAGTATATTGGAAGTACTTGGGATCAATTCCTGGGGAGAAGTTAAAAAAAAAAATTAGATGGAGAAATTGAACTGCAGTGCCGTTGCAACAAAGGCCTCAACAATCCTATAAAGAGTTTGCGAGTAAGAATAGCCTTGCACTGGGGCAAGCTTTAGTCTCTGGAATCCTTTGATAACAGGCCATTGGATGCAAGCTGCTCTGGGAAGAGGTCATAATTAGGAAAAGACAGTGTTTTCAACTCTGGGTGCACCCCAAGAGCTGTGAGCAGGTAGGACTTCTAGAAGCTAAGGAATCAAAGCTTCAGTTCTGATACAAGAGGAGGGAGTGATGTAGGTGATGCCTAGAGCAGCCAATACACTACTCCAGCCTTTCTTCTTCTCATCCTTATTTTCATGTAAAATAACTTTACCTATTTCTCACTTATATACTTTCTAACGATTTAAGTAGCATGTATATCTTAGGGAACTTGGCTATCTTGTTCATTTCTATTTCCGCATTGTGTAGAAAAGTGTCGACAGGTAAGTAAATAATTGAAGTGAATGATTTCTTGAATGAATGAGCTCAATCTCCCAAGCCAAACTTTTTATTCACTGTATATATCTTTCCTTACAGAGATAGAAATTCAAACTTAAGTGTGCAAAATCCCAAAACTCTCATGAGACTGACAAGGAGATGGCTTCGATTAAAACAAGAAGTCCTGAACTAAGAAAATCCAAGCTCCCCGATCCTCAGCAAATAAACACCTAGCCTGGCTTATATCACATCATAGATTTGAAGCTGTATTTCATCATTTGTTGAAAAAGAAATCAATCTATAACTCTGATATGTGATGAGTTTAAGCAAAAGACTAGAGAGAGGAATATGGATAGAGAACTACTAATTAAAATGTATGAATAAAGATTCTGCTTATGCAAATATAATAACAATTTTGTACTAAAGAAATAAAATTACCTTAGAAGCAAGACAACTATTGAACAGGACAACATCACTATGGGAAGAATGAAAGGGC
>RJWT010009579.1:0-25032 GCA_004365215.1 Cuniculus paca | reverse complement strand
ATTGCTTTTTACCCTGTTTAAAAGTCATGTACCATGTTCACTGCCTTGTTTTGATTGACTTTACTCTGTTTTGTTTTGTTTGATTGTATTCTTTTAAAAAAAAAGTGTAAAAAAAATTTCGGGAAAAACAAAGAAAATCTTTTAATTCAGGTATAATATGGATAACTATTATATGTGGCTTTCTTGTATGATCCACAGTTGAATGGAGTGGATCTATAATTAAAATGCTTTTTTTCTCAGTCATATGCATTTTTCCACATTATAACATTATCTTCACATATGATGATGCTGGATTCTGAGTGTAAAACTAAGGTCCAGAAAGGGATGAGAGGCAATTTAACGAGTTGGTGGAAAAGTAATGACAGGAGCTTAGATTTCTGAAGACTCATTTCTTCCACACAAGAAAATTAGCCCTCTAGAGACATTTATTTTCTAGAGATATTTTTAAATATTATCATTAATCAGACTTTACTTGTGGTACAAAAACAGTCAAAATGGCTTTAAATTTTTCTCAGTTAAGGTCTTATTTTCTCACCTTAACCATGTTCCAGAAACGGAATTGTATAAAAATTCTGAACTAAATGAGCTCTCGGGTGTGTTAGAACTTAATGATAATATTTAAATATTAGAGTAGCACTTGATTATTTCTCTATCACAAATTGTGTTTACTGTACAAGTTCTTTCACAGAGCTGCCCAGAACTGATGAGAAAGATTACCTTCAAAATCATCCTTGAGAAAATCCGGGTTTTTGGTGCTTATTCTGCAGGTCGGCCCTGAGTAGCCGGGATCGCACACACACTTGGTTCCGTTGACGCAGCCCCCGTGCCCGTTGCACATCTCTTCACACTGGGGACCGATGTAGACGTTGTCAATGGCCCACGTCACTGGCTGAGACCCAGCAGGGTAGAAGCCCTGATACCATCTGAAACGCACGGATCTGGAAAAGAGAAACAAGTCCTTCAACAGCCTATCAACAGAACTAGAGACTTTGAGAACAGGCACACTGGATTGATGAACTGGGCAACTGCCATCTAGGTACCCCACTCAGGAATGGAAATGATTTGCCATTTCAGGAATAAAACTTCCTCCTTCAGTTGGCAGCATTTTACCAAGGAGCTTCCTGCTTCCTTTATGCCCTTCTCAGTTCTCAATTCTGTGAGTACCTGAAAATTCTACCTGACCTTTCTATCTTTTTTAGTTGGCTCCACTGATGCTTTCTCTACCCCTACTATCTACACTCTGCATAATGAATCTTTCATAAAAGCATGGTTAAATTCATTTAACATATAATTAGCCATTAGTCATATAAAGTGTACGGTTTAATGGCACTTACGCATTCACAGTGTTGCTCACCTCTATGTAGTTCCAAGACATTTTTGTCACCTCAAAAGGAAAGCCAATACCCATTTAGTAGTCATTCCTCATTCACTCCTCCCTGGCAACCACCAGTCTATTCTCTGTCTCTATGCATTCACCTTTTTAGATAAATGGAACCATACAGTACGTAACCTTTGTGTCTGGCTTCATTCAGTTAGCATGTACTCAAGGTTCATTCATGCTGCAGCACCTATCAGAATTCCATTCTTTTTTATGAATGAATGATATTCCATCATATAAATCTAACAACTTCATCCATTCATCGGTTGGTGAGTATCTGGATATTTCCACCTTTCGGCTATTGTGAATAGTGCTGCTATGAACATTCAGGTATGGTATGAATATTTGCTTAAATATCTGTTTTCAGTTCTTTTGGGTACAATGGTAGTAGAATTGTTTTTAATTTATTTTCTTTTTAAAATTTTCCTTTAATTTCTCTCACTGTGTCTTCCATAATCTGGATGGGCTTTTCCATCATCATTATCACAGCTGGAGTATTTAAAAGTGTGCTTATTTTCTTTATTGGCAGTGACACTGGCCATGATCCATCTTTCCTTTTTATGGTGTCCAGTGTAGTGCTTCATACACTGTAGTAAGAGCTTAGGAAATGTTTAAGAAAAACAGTGAGAAAATTAGATTTCTTTGTAGTCTTCTTTTATTTCTTAAGTTTTTAAAAAATAAAAGAAAATAAATTGTCTCACTACTAATAATAAACATACCTCCCTTGAAATAATCTACATATTTAGGTAGCAATCCATAAATAGTTTAATGCATTTTGTCATATATAAAACTCAGTTCAAAGAAGACGGGTTTAATTTAGCAGGAGAAGGTACTAGAGACAGCATATATACAAAAATAAGTTATCCAGTTATCATAGAAACTAAATTTTAAATCGTGTTTTATTTGAGAAACAGAAACTAGAAGCGAAATACTAGATTGGAGATGTGTGATGAGAGAGAAAATCATTTGTTAAGCTTCTAAAGTTTAGTAGGTAGTAAAGCGGATGAGGTCCAGTTTTCACATATAATTTTTACTTTTATTTCATTGTTTATATAGAGACTCTAACTATACTAATTTAAGTTGGCCCCAAAACACCAGTTCATAACTAAACTTTATTTTCAAGCACTCATCAGAGTTTAGTCTTGGCAAGAAGCACTTCTTACCTTGTGAACTTTCAGACTGCTGAGCTGAGGGAAATGGCTGGAGTTTTCCTTTGAACAAAAGCCTGCATAGACTTTTTTGAACTTCTTATTTATTCAAATGTTCTGAATACAAATGAACCCCCTTGGTTGGATATTTATTATTGTTCACCTGTCTTGACACAGAGACTGCAAGCGCTATGATAAATAGGCAGAAGGGTCTGGTTTCACTGTGGTTTCCTTCTGCTGAAGTCTTATTTTAAACATCTCCCACTGCCATCCTCCTTGGTGAATTGTCAGCACCTGTTTTCCCAAGGCAGTGGTGTTCAAAGGATCTGCTTTTAAAAATAAGCTTAAAATTTTGAGCACACAACACTGCTTCCATTAAATAGGATTTTGGGTTGACTCATTATGAAGCTGCATTAAATTAACAATTAGAAAGTTTTAAAGACAAAAAGACACTAAAGGACCCAAAGCTGATGTGAATAAAATTAGATGGAGCTCAATACTTATGTTTCCCATGCAAAGACAAATGGCCATTTGGCACCCGAAACATATAATACACTTGTATGTACATAGGCGTGTGTGTGTGTATCTAGTGTCCAATAAGTCATAGGAAAGAGTGATTTTACCATGGATTTTTGCATTTTTTTTAAGCAGCTAGTACTTGTGCCATTATTATGTGCCATGGTGAATACAAACCAAGGAATGGTTCAGTGAGTTGGAGAAAATTTAACTTTTGCCTTCCAGCAATTCATGCCTGTGCCAGTTTAAAGAACAGTGCTAATTCTTTTTTTCCTGAAACAAGGACTAGACAACACTATTAAGGCGTATTCTTCCCTTCAGAAGAATGGTTGGAGGCAGTTTGAAAGGAAGGTTTATACCATTCTGAGAGTGGGCCTGCCTTCTTAGCCTATTTGATTTCTTTTCATAGAAATGAAAATGACATGAAATAAAAATAACATGAGTCTACATTCTCTGCACTACAATAAAGTTGTTTTTTTAAATTTTAAAATGAAGAAAGAACAAACACGATGATACAGAATTTCAAAACATAAAAGAAGATTAACAATGGTTAATATATTGCATATTGTTATCTTCAAAATAGCTGCTCAGATTAAAGTTGTGTTTTACAAGTGGACTTTTACCAGTGGGTGAAATACAGATGTCTGCGTTTCCCTTGCTCCAATTTCCAAATTAAATTTCCAGGTTTTATGTGTGAACACAACCCAGCGGATGTCATCAAACACTAAGTGAGGTTGTATTTGTGACATTGCAGCCCGGTCCCGGGGTGCTGTCACTCAGTGCCTCTCATTGGCAGGCTTTTGTGACCTTATGTCCCATTATTTTGATAGAATTATTTCCATGTGGGAACTTGCTGAAGTCCATCTCAGCTGGCACTGGAGCCTGCATATTCCCCAGGATCTTGCCAACAAATTCTTCCATTTTTGGTAAGAATTCTTCCATTTTTGGTAAAATTGTGGCCTAAAACCTCTCTTTAAGGTTGTTTGCTGTTTAAGTATTCTTAACAGGGCAATTTGAGGAAATCTGAGGTCCATGAAAGGAAAAATTCGATGTTTTTCATCAACCTCATGATGGAGTCTGGTTGGAGAGTCTAGTCCAAGGTGTCTTAGTCTGAACTGCTATAACAGAATAACATAAGCTGGATAGCTTATAAACAACAGAAGGTTATTTCCGTGGCTGGTGAGAGTTTGCTGTGGTTCACAGATGGCACCTTTTTCCTGTGTCCTTCTGGTGATGCACTTGGGTTTCTGGCCACAGCTGACTCTGACTTTCTTGGACTCGAGAGCCCCAGATATTGAGGGCTGTGGTTTGCCGAGCGACGTTCATGGTGGCACCATAAAAATGGGGATCGCAAACCACTGTTGCTAGGTGGGCAGATGGTATTTCCTGAAAGAGCCTGCATATTCCCCAGCATCTTGCCAATAAATTCTTCCATTTTTGGTAAGAATTTTTATATTTCTTGCAATATATTTTTTTAATAGTACAGATTTTGAATAAAAAGTTTTTCCTGAGATATTTCTCTTGCTTAATTCTTCTATGCTGAATTCTCCCTACCAACCACAGCTTTCCAGCCATGCTTGGCTGAGTCAGTCGCTCTGCCTATTCCTATGATCTCCAGACACTCCCTGCCTCTCTGGCCCGAATTCCTAAAGAACCTAGAGGACGTTTTTCTTAGTAATGCGTATCTTTTTATTTAAAAAGGTGGATTTTCTATTAGAATAATGTTCTGATGTAATAGTGAAGATTAGTAAATGATGTGGTAGACAACAGAAAATATTTTAAGACTTTAATAATCAAATTATGAAAATTATGCCGGTGAGATAAGGAGTGAATTGGATTTATGTTCCAAGCGAACTTAGACTTTTGAAAATTCCCTTTCACTCTTTTGGAAAAATATTAAGTGCTACTTGTTTGGCTCGAAAGACCTAAGACTTCTAATTATGTTCAGTTTCACATCAGGAATATAAAACTATTTCCATCTTGAAAGTATGATATTGCTACTTTCTTTTTTTTTTTTTTTTACATATTCTAAAAGAATGAATTCTCTGTTCTGAAAGAAAAGACAGAAATTCTGAGGCAGTCTGCTTTGTTGACTTCCTCTCTTTGTTCAAGTTTTATTATTAGTTTTATTTTTTGAACTATACTCTTCATTTCATTTCTATTAGGAGTGAAGTCCTTTATCTCCAAAAAGCTTTTCTACAGAAGAGTCAAATACATATAACAAGAATGCTGAGAAGGATTGAAAAAGCGGAAACGCCTGAGGGAAAAGTGCTAATGATTTTTCTTTTTATGAAACACCAGGAATATGCCAAGGGGAGTCCTATCTTTCACACATGCCTTCTCCTACATAAGAAATATAACTGGATCTTCCAATGCACTAAATTCTGACTGCATTTATACTGCGGAGTGAGGACACATGGCGGGGGGCAAAACATTAGGGGAAAACTGTGCTTCTGTTGCTTCCTATTTGGTCCGATACTGACCCCGCGGTGGGGATAAAGCCCTCGGGACGCTGTGGTCCACCCTGTGCTCTTAAATCTACATTCAAACTGTAAGTTAGTAATTACATCAGCTATGAGTCAGAGCTATTGCTCTGCTTCAAGTGAGAACTGCGAAAGACACTGGCTGGTTAGCCCCGGTAAAGCTGCGAGTCAAGGACGCCTGCAGGCCCAAACCGGCAAGTGAGAGCGGAGAGCAGAGCCAGTTGGCAGGCAGCCTCACCCGCAGAGGTGCAGCTTCCCAAAGTGCACGACCTCCCGCCGCCAGCCCTGGGTGATCCCCGCGTAGTAGGTGCTGCTCGGGTGCTGCTCGGTGGAGCATAAGGAGCTGAGGTGGCTGCTGCTGGGGTAGCAGAGGGGGAGCAGCAGGTGCCAGGTGGCCCCGAAGTCCCGTGAAAATTCCAGTCTGACCGGATCAGCAGACGAGCTATCAGTGGAGCATCCGACGTTGATCTGGGGATGAAAGGAAAAAAAAAAAAAAAAAAAGACGCAGATCACCTCAGAGCAACAGCTGGGAAACGACTCATCCCATCACTACTGTCTGAAGCCCATTTTCCTGGGAGCCGTCCTGCTGAAATATTCATCACCGCGAGATTCTGTTTTGCCTGAGTAATATCCTATATTACCTTTAAGTTACAATTTTTTTTCATAAAGAACATCATAAAAATTTTATTTTGCCTCATTTGATAATACACCAAGAAGTGGAAAAGGCAAAGGCTGAGATAATTCCAAATTTTACCTCTGGCCCAGTTTCATAACTAAACCAAACAAACTGTAATGAAAAGACTGCTTCCCTAACCTTATTATCCTTTTCCCCTGTCTATTACATAGGAATACCTTCTATTTTCTTATGACAACTTCCAACAACTCCAAAAGACTCTTCAACATATATTTGATATCAAAACAAGACAGTATAATCAATGTTATTATTTCCTGGGTACAAGGAAAGACCTTTTAAAAAAATCATATGTATTTAAGGTTGACAAAATGATATTTTGACACAATACTATTTTGATATAAAATGCTATTTTGGTATAACATAAAATGACTGCTGCAGTTAAGCAAGTCAAACTGTCCAGTGTGTGTGTGTGTGTGTGTGTGTGTGTGTGGATGTGAACTTATTCCTTTTATCTTCTGAGTAAACTACTGGCATCTGATAAACTTTTCAATTGCAGGCAGTTTGTTTCTATCTGAGTTCCTTTGATAAGAGAACTCTTAAAAAGGGACAAAGATCTTACCTTTTAAAAGTATTTAAAGCATAAAATAACATTAGAAAATACAACAGAAAGTTTAAAATAGACATGATAATTTTTTCCCTGAGAATCATTTGGTCTTTAACTTTTGAGATCACAAAAAATAACTCCAAATTAGGGGACACAGGCAGATAAAATAAAACAAATGTTCAATTGTGTTGCGGCAATTGGACAACATATTAAGGAAGTGTGCTGGTTGGTTGGTGCAGACCTCAGCTATGAAACACTGGCATCAGGTACCCTTGGTTTCACTGATTTTTATCCAAGTGTTTGTACTACGAAAAAAGTAAGCATTTTGGATTTACTATTGTCTTGTTTTGAAGTCCTTTATTGCATTGTTTTGTTTTTATTGCTTCTATTCTGTTCTATTTTGTTTGATTTTTACTATGTCGGAAGGGATGGGCAGCTATCTTGAAGACAAAAAGAGGCATTATAGTAACCATTGTTGATTTCCTATTGTTTGAAGTCCTGTGTTACTTACACTGGTTTGTTTTGATTGATTTTATTCTGTTTTATTTTGCTTGGTTTAAAAATCATAAAAGTAGTGTAAATTTTTATCTGTAAAATTCATAGCAGCATGATAAATACTATGTAGATGTGCTAGCATTGTATACAGTCCATAGTTACATTGATGTGAGTTTTAAAAAAATTATTTTTTGACTTCTGAATTCTCATTATCTGTCAAAATATTTATTAGCAAAATAACAGAATGATATAGGGGAAAGAAACTCCCAACCTGCCAGATGTCCAGTATGAGTTCATGGTCTCTAAAATCGAAGAATGAATTTTAGGAACAATGGAGGTTAAGAGCAGAATGTATTTATTGAGAGAAAGAAAGCTTCCACCCAAGAGAAAGACTGAAGGGGACCCGAGTGGGTTGCCAAGGACCCCATCTCTTCTAGGGACTTTTTTCTTTTTTTTTTGGTACCAAGGATCAAACTCATGTGCTTGCCAGGCAGGTGTTTAAATCACTGAGCTAAATCCCCGGCCCCTTTTCTAGGGATTTTTATAGAGCAAAAATCCAAGGTAAGGCGGGCCTAAGGTGGGGAAAAATGGGAAACCACAAGGTGGGCATGAGGTGGGACAGAATTATTTTAAGTTTCACATAAAGCAGTGAAAATAATACTAGAATAATATAGCCAATTGCATTTTCTTTCTTTTTTTTTTTTTTGGTACTGGACCTTGCGTTTGCCAGGCAGGTGCTGTGGCGCTGAGCTATATCCCCAGCCACCAACTGCATTTTTACAATGTTGAAAATAGTTTACTTCCATTGATTATAATAGGTGGAGAAATGATGTAGGAAATAAAAAAATTCAGAAATAAACATGAATGTGGCAGTTGGTTCTGATATAAAAAATGAATTATGACACCTAAACCTTTTATGTCGCTGCACAAAAATGGGAAGTCATAATGCACGGGCTCATCTGAGATTTTCCCCTTCTTTCCTAGCCTTTGTTCACGCCACAAGTTAAAGTATTTCTACTAGGACAGAGTCAAATACCTCGAACTGTATGATGGTGTTCTCATTCACATTGAGGTCACGCGTGGTGATGGAGTGCTCTCCCACTTCATTGGAGACAAACACCATGGCTGAATCTTCTTCGCTGTTATTCAACAAAACAACAAGAAATCTGCTCAGGCAAAACTTCACCATGATTTGTACCAAGCGGAGACTTTCTTTTAGCTTTTGAATTAAACACTTACGGTGCTCCCTTTGAAGAGTACGGGCAGTAAAGACCAATGTTCCCACCAGGGTAGAAAAACCAATTGTCTTCTCTGGGCCCAAAGTCGAACGTGTCCAGAAGTATCACGGGGTTGTTCAAATTATTTCCATCAATAATGAAGTCATCAACAATCCAGATTTCTTCTTTCTTACCTAAAGCATTTTTGGGGACAATGCGAGTTTTTCCCAGGATGAAAATCAGATGGATATTTTTGCTCATTGGAAGACAATAAAGGACTGAAGAAACTTAGTGACAACAGTTTAAACATATGCCTTCTAGAGAAAACCCACCAGCCATATGACAGTGTATTCACAGTGACCAAATGTGGAAGGAATTAAGCCTGCGACCATCTTTAGTTGACACAGCACAGAACCGCTACACTAATTTCAGAAAGCTGTGACAAACAGCTTGTGTGACTGTGCTGTCATTCTGGAGACAGCCGTGTTCACCAGTAGCGGGAGCTGAGTCGTGTTTGGTGGCTTGGAAGAATCTGTCAGGTATGTGGTCTATGCAGATGAACAGTCAGTGGACTTAGAACCAAAGTAACCTAACTGTTCTATTCATGGGGAAGCTCATAACTTTGTAGGGTCAACTCATAGCTTCTTAGCATCGTGCTTTGGTCAGACTACAGCAAGCGCATGTGACAAGCCTATTTTACAAGGTACTAGCCCCTGGGTTTAAGTCCATCTCACTTGCTACGGCATTTTGTTGTAATGTTGTTCTATTTCACTAATAAGGTGCCAAGCTCAGAAGGTCTAAATATTCCTGAATGATTTCAACGAAGATGTAGTTACAGCTGATGAAAGCCTAATGGTTACTGCGGGATTATTACAAAAAAAAAACTTATCTCCACACCAGAATTCAGCTATATTTACATAACTGAAAGCACCTCCCAGTCCACTATGAAGAAAGGCTAAAGATACATAAATTACATATGCATTGAGACAGGTCAAAAGCGAAATGTGTAAGATGTACGCGTGATGGACTAAGCTCCTCAGCTGAGAAATCCTTTCTCTACCTCTTAGAATATCACATTGACATGCCACTGTCTGTTCTGATCAAAGAACACATCATTTTTACCATTATTATAAGGTTGCCAAAGTCTGAATCTTGTAGCGTTGGTTTGGGCACTGGACGGCAAAGGAACATTAATGAAAAGTATGTTAGTTGTTTGAGGGAAGTAAAATTCATCCATCAGGTGCCAAGTGATTCCTCCATTGATAGAGAACTGTAGTAGAATAGAGTGAGACCTCTCTGGGGTACCTGCAAAGAAGATAAAATGGCGTAAGACATACTGTGATAAATGTGGGGAGATTATATTCCTAGCCTATTCTTGAGGCATCGGTGCCTGAGCCAATGCATAGCTACATAGAGACTTCACAGTCCAGCTACTTCCAAGGCTGAACGCGATGACAGGCTGGGTTTTTTATATACATTTTCTCGAAAAACACATCAAATCCTGGAGTTGCACAGGATGATACCTCCCTTTCTCTTTCAGATATGCCTATACACCTTTCTGTATTTAGGAGACAGTATATCAAAACATTTTGATTATACATGGAATCACAATTTTGCAAGGGGTCAAACATTTAACTCTTAGGATACTAACAACAAAAATACTACTTGAAAATTTATCCATAATGAGATTATTTTACAAAATGAGATTATTTTACAAAAGCATTTAGTGAAATAGGAAAAGTCAGAATGACAAAGAATAGGTTTTTAGTTTCATAGCTATTAAAACCCCCAAATTTTCATACATTAACATCATTTAAAATTTAAAATTCTTATAGACAGAAAGTAGTGAACTCAGGAACATAATGATAAATTTAACTACTATACAATTAGTGTGATTAATACAGCTATATTAAATCATTTAAAATCAGTAGTTATCTTCCCCATACATTAAAACAAACATTTGTGAACATTTATGTATACAAATTTATGTTAGCTCTTCCATAACAAAATTTATGGGCCATTAAATCTGCAATTTCTTTGTGGAGCAGGAATTATGCATGGGAGAATTATCTGGAAATGAAATGATGAATTAATACCCATAGAAAAGCTTACCTTTTGCTATAAATCTCAGTGAAAACTGGACATACATAGTAGTAGTACAATCTAGATCTCTTGAAATAAGCATCCTTAGTCCTTCCTGAAAACAAACAGAGATGCATTAAGCAACCGTATTTGCAAAATTTTCCTCTGATTTTATACACCTAACTTGCATTAGCCAAGTAAGAATTAAATATAACGATGGAGAAGCAATGGTCTCACTAATTCAAAAGGAAAAACTGAACAACCCTCATTCTTTGTTTCTTAATGGCCTTTGTTTCCTACGCTTGAGTAACAAACTCCATTCTATCACCTCTGAATCATACTTTACTGTAACTTTTATAAAAAGTGCTGCAAAAATGATAGCATTGTGTATCTACAGGCCTTTTGAAAAATCACCTCCTTTGATCTCAGCATGTGGTGAAAGAAGCAAGGAGGAAGCAGGTGGAAAATGTGCCCAGTGCTCCTGTCGGAGGCCAGGAACTAATAGGTAACTTTTTCAGGGTCCCACGGAGTCTAAGAAACTCACTACTCCTTTGTGGGCTCTGCCAGCCCCAGGAGGCTCTCATTCCGGCTGCCACAACACCCCCCAGTTGGCCAAGTTAAATAAGGCGTAACTAAGGCAGGTCCCTGGGCTTACGCTGGAATCATTCATGCAGAGAAGACAAGCAACGAGAAAAGAGATCACATTAGCTTTAGTAATTTTTTCTGCTAATTAACTATTTCTGGTTGCCTGGGACTGACAGCTGGAAAGGTTGTTCTCTTCATGTGTGCATGGGGTTGTGGTGACAGCCAGTAAGACGGATCTCACTATGCATATGTTTCAGGGTCCAAATGGGGCTTGTTTCTCAGCTGTGAGTTCTGAATGAAGGGACTCTGCAGTGGTCTATGGCCGGGATACTCAGTGGATGCTGTCAACTGATCTCTTAATTATCTGACTAACAAATGCTAAATGTAATGTTAGTGAGCAAGAGCACATTTTTCCTTCTTAACATTCATTATATATCACAGTGTTCAATAGCTGAAAAATTTTTGAATAGAGCTACTTTGAGAATAGCAAACACATACCAAATGCCTACAACATGGCAGGTTCTAAAACAGGAACTTACTAAAAGCACTAATGGCTCCTACTTAAGAGAAGGATATTATTGTTGAGTTTCAGATCATGAGACTGAAATTCAGAAAGAGACAGTTTATAAGAGAAGATGGTAGGATTTGAACTTACATATGTTGGATTCTGAAACCTATCCTTTATTCTTCATAAGACACCAGTGTTTTGTCCATTAATCTATCTTTTGGCTTCCAGAGAAGAAATCCAGATGATAAATTTAGAATTTGAGAGTTACTTGGTATAGTAATGAAAAAGCAACCATATTTACTTCTTCCCTTCAACTTCACGTGTCATAGATTTGTACTTCTGGGACTGAAGGTTGCCACAAACAAGATTTATGTTTCCAGTCCTTGTTTATCTTCTATGCCTATTAATGCCCTGCCTTGCTTAATTCATGATGCTTAGTCAGTGCCTTATTCTCCATGTCGCTGTCCCTTTTCTACACGAGGAAGCACGAGGTTGTGGATTCTCTTACATTTTAATGGCAGTGGAGGCTGAGGCTGCAATGAAAGGTGCCTTCTTCAGCTCGTAATGGAAAACCTCCGGGGTGGATAAGCTATAGGTTCAGCTAACAAGTATAACTTTCTAACATCAAGATAAAGGGATATTACTTTATTATTCTTCCCCCTTGATTATGGAATGAAAGTATAAAATTGCTCCCATGGGCGAAGGACCCATTTCATATTGCTTTTTGTAGGAGCAATTTTGTGGAAAGTGGGCATGATCTGTAATATGAAAATATCTTTCTTTCATATTTGCAATATTTGATTATAATTTAGCGCTTGGTATTGGTCCAGCCCTGCTGCCACACATATTATGGTTCACTCAGTTATGTTTCTTTGTTCCTCCTTTTTCTAGGTCCGGCAATCCATTTGTGCCAAATGTGAAGAATCCTTTTGCAACCAATAAGGTGTTTTAACAGCTGATAGTATTCCTAAATCTATAAAGAGGCTATCATTTCATTTTTCATGAAAGAATGCCTTTCTAGGTCAACGTGCAGGCTATTGAATGGCACACCCAGACCCTCTACATCTTGCAGAGCTGCTGGATAATATATCCAACACATACAATGCTCGGTTGCTCTTGCATCTGGATGGCTAAAGGGAACATTTTATGAAAGACTATGTGTCCTTCTGTTTATAGGGCTAGGTTAATTGTACTGCTTAAAAATTTATCAGGCAAAGATCTTTGAATCATGAAAAGTTACAGGGATTCTGCTCTCTGGTCTTGTCAGCTGCTTCAGATGAATCAGAAGTTGGATGATGATAACAAGCACCAAGCCTTGGACAAGACTAAAACCAAAAATAAAAACCAGGGCTTTCCACTCTGAAGTGTTCTAAGACTGCAATTTCTTCAGTTCTCCAAAATTCTTAGGGATGTAACTCTCTCATGCTCCCAAGCATTTTTCTTTTCTCATCTAAAACTTCGTTAAGCATTTAGAGTCTAAGAAGGCTGAAACCTGCATTTACTCACTGTAATTGAAAAGGTTCCAAGGTGTCTAATTTTCTGAGTGTTAGATATTAGTCATTAAGGTTGTATAGAAACCCATGCAGATTTCTGTCAATGGTTTTCATTTGCACACTTAGAGAGTCGGTTTCCCCTGTGGAGAGGGACAGCGTGCAGCCTGGGTTCAGACATGATTTGCCAGCTGAACACAGAGTTTCATCAGCGGTTTAACGTTGCTTTATGCATTTGGGTGAAAAGCAAAAATACACTAACAATGTTTGAGAATATTGTATTTGACCAAGTACTTCTACTGGCTGGAAGGAAAAAAAAGGAAGAAAAAAGATGAAAGGTTTTTTTTATAAAACCAGTTTTTTTTTTTTTTTGGTACCGGGGATCAAACTCACGACCTTGTGCTTGTCAGGTAGGCACTTATGCCACTAAGCTAAATCTCTGGCCCTATAAAACCAGTTTTTAAAATACTGTGATCTGATCACCAAAAGAGAGGAAAAAGTTCTATACCCAAGTGATTACAAAAAGTGACTGCACTTAGTAGAAGGGGAAACATGGTTTGAGCTGGAAGACAATAGCGATGTACGAACTGGGCGGCACCGGGACAGGTTCAGAAATGCGCTCGCGTGGAGCGGTGCGTGAGGAAGGGACTGGCCGTAGTAGAGAGCAGAGAAGTGGAATCTTATCTGACCCCTTTAAAAATCAGAGCAGTTCCGGATTTGATGGTTTCCCCGTTCAGATTCCCTCTCTCGGCACCGTACACTTCAGGCCAAAGGTCAGGATGCAGGTTCCCATTGAAGTCATCTTTGAGAATGGAGGGCAGCTGCACGACAGGGACACAGTAGGGTCCCCCGAAGCCCCGGTCACACCTAAGGAAAAATGGGTGGGGGAAGGGGTCCTTCATCAGTCACTGGTTCACTGGGCTGGTTTTACCGGTTCATTACAGAGAGAGAAACTGCCAGTTTGATTAACTTACACACAGCGTCCAGCGTCACAAATCCCTCGTCCTGAGCACATCCAAGGGCACCCCGAGGCCAGCACGATGTTATCGATAGCCCAGGAATCAGCGCCCACTGTGTAGTTGGCCTGGATCCATCTGAATCGTGTCCTGGGAGAACTGACCAAGAAAACACATCAGTGGCTAGAAGAACGGTCTTGAGCACGGGGCATACATGTCACTTCCCCTTTCCCTTTAAAGTGCCCTCTCCCTGGGTCCGGTTCCCTTTTCCTTGAGACTTTGCTTTCACCCTAAGTAGCTGGCACTGTTTCTGTTCAGCCCACGAAGAAGTGAGCAGAAAGCACGCTGCTTAACTCCTTCAGCGTTTGCTTCGTGAGTCTGCAGACGCATGTGTGAGGTGGAAAAGTCATTCCGAGCAATTGATTTACTGTGACTTTGAGACCCAAGTAGACTTCTAGTGTTTGCTTTCAGGTTTTTACTGCTACTCAGTATTGGAAAAGAGATTGAAGGTGACAGACACAAGGAAAAGTTGGAATCTTACGAAGTCCAGGCAAGGAGGCCCCACTTTGCTATTCCTGCATGGTTTCTGGGAGTATCCCACTTCAGCCTGCTATTTTGCTTCTGAGGTTGTGACTGTCTAAAGCCAAGGACTAGAACAATGGGACACATTCCCACAATTCCTGCTGTGCTTCTGATCTGTTCTTTGGAAGACACTGAGGCACAAGCAGAGGTAACCCCACCACTAGCACCAGTCCCTTGCTGGGGAACAGCCTGTGGGCAGAAGCTGGGAGCTGAGTTTCAGCAACGTCTCTGCAAGTCCTGTTCTGCTGCATGTGAGTTCTCTGTCAGTGTGACACAGCTGTCAGCATGTGGGCTTTAAGTGGACTTTCCTGTCACCACTGTCACGCCCTGGGTGATTCCCAGCACGAGTCTGCCAAGGCCCAAACGCTTAGGACGACACACATGGCACGACCTGCTCCTCAGATTCTATTCTGGCAGCACCGAATCCTTGAATTTCCACATTGGCTCAGGCTTTTGCTGGCTTCCAGGTTTTGTTCTGGTTTACAGCAGTGTAAATGCTCCCCACGGTCCTCTGCTTGGACAAGCCCTGCTCACTCAGAATCAGCTGGAGATGTCAGCTCCTGTGGGAAGCACCCCTTTATAGCTGGGTAGCATTCTCCTGGGTTTCAATGTTGTCCCTGAGAATTAACCTCTGCATCCTTTTGTGTGATAAATACATGCTCAGATATCTGTTCTCCTAAATGATCCACGTAGGCCCCGGCATCAGTTTATTCACTTAGCATTGGGGAACTTAAAACACAACAAATATTCAATACATTTTTAAAAATTAAAACACAGGGAGCTGGGTATGATGGCACAGGTCTGTGTTCCAAGCTTCTTGGGAGGCTGAGGCAGGAGGATCTCAAGTTTAAGACCAGTCTGGGCAACTTAGTGAAATCTTGTGTCAACATAAACAGAAAGAGCTGAGAAGAATGTAGCTCAGTGGTAGAGTGCTTGCCTAGTATGTGGGAAAACCTAATTTACTCTTCAGTACTAGAAAAACAAAACAAAACAAAACAAATGAGTCACAAGCAAGCACTATATAAATCTCTGGGAATCTACAGAAAGTTATTTTAGGGCAAATATGAAGATACTTCGGTTTCTTGCACTTTTTCCCTGTCATTTGGTTATGCATTGCTGAGTCAGAATTGAACCAGGAAAATAGAAACCACAGTAAGTATATAACATAGAACTGTATGCAGGAATTGGACTCATAATTAGTGGCAGGGCTGAGAAGCCAACAGAAGCAGTGAGGAAATCAGAGATTAGCGAAGTCAAGAAGCCACTTCAAGCCCAAGGCTGAAGGGACACAAAGAGAAGATCAGGGGCCCAGGGAGGCCAAGGAAAACTCTAGATTTTCCCCTTATTCACCTCCTCCTCCCTTGCCAGCCAGTAACCACCACTGTCTAAACCTATCAGGAAGCCAGCGGGTAAGGAGGCCAGGAGTCCACAGAGGACAACTTCCCCGGGATTCAGAACAACCCAGCATCTGGGGGTGACACAATCCCAGGATGACACAGTTTTGAACCAGCCATGTACCTCACCATGTACCTCAGCTCCTAACTGATGCTCAAATGACCCAAATATCTGTTCTGAGTCCATACACCTCTCCAAGGTGAACCAACATATCAGGGAGGGCAGGAGAGACACAAAATGATAAGAGCATTCCAAAAAGGCACTAACCTTGATTCACACTGTGGTCCTGAGAGAAAACAAACACAGAAAAACTAAGGGTGCTCTCCTACAAGCAAAGACTTCACAGCCCTCACTGGGAATGTCATCAGCCTGGCTTCCGGTAGAGACTCACGCTTACAACAGTGTCAAAACAATCTAGTGTGCGGCCTTCATGTTGCCAAGGGACAGAAAAGTTCAGCCTGGGTAACACCTCTGGCCACATTTAAAAATTTCAAGCCCTGGACAACTCATTCTAGTCTTCCTCCTAGCACATCCTGTGCATAATTAATGGAAGTGTAACAGAATCTCTGAGTGGAGACACAATTATTTTCAAATTAGGGGACAGAAGCCTGAAGTTCTGACACATAGCCAAATGACAATTCTCACTTGGTGGAGAGTGGGAGGTAGACAGTGATCCGCTTCCAATTCTGGAACCTTTCCGAGGTGTAAATGGAACTTTCGGTGTAGTGCAGACAGCCGATGGTCGGAGGGACACACTCCTCAGTGACAAGATGCCAGTCCCTGCCGTTGTTCACCGAGTACTGGAGCTGTACGCTGTGGGTGTCGCTGAAGGGCTTGCTGCAGCCCATGCTCATTTCAAACTGCAGGAAGGTGGATGCGGACACGTGAAAATCCCAGGTCTCGGCGTAACGAGGTTTCCCTGCCGAACGAGAAGAACAAAAAACAAAAAAGCGGAATGGTTTTTCTTATTTGCCTATTACGATTGCAATCAGCATTCTCGACAGCAAACAAAAACCATGGCTTATCTTCAGTATCTTATGCGTGCTTTGACTTTTGCTTTTGCAGTTACTGTTTTTAAATGGTTACCGTAGACTCTGAAATATGGCCCCCTGCTTATTGAAGAGCTTTACCACTTTAAGAAAGGCCGATAGCCTACAGTCTTTTAAATCCATTGCTCTGGAAATAAATTGGATTCACCAACTTACTTTAGAGGACATTACAACTTTTTCCTCCAAAAAGCCTCCCTTGGCAAAAGCAGTTAGGCGTGCAGTTTTGTATAAGAGAGTTTCCTTTTGAGGTTTAGTTAATTTAGTCTTCTAGTTAATCTAATAACCTCCCTTTATCTGGTGATAATATATACCTATGTTTTCAGTGAACATTAGTGCAGTATCCATGGAGAGACAGTCAATATCAACTTGACCTCCTTGGATTCGATACCAGTTGGCTTGCAAATCTAAAGAGCCATCAAATTTGTCCTGAAATCCAGTTTGAGAGCTGTCATTCATTCCGATAAGGACATCATCCAAAGCCCACTGGGCTGAGTGCTTTCCTGCAATCAGATGAAAAAGAGAGCTGGAAAGGGTTCATTATTACACAGCGATATGAACATCTTTGCAACCATGATTTCAAATCCAATTGTCCAGAAATTGACTGCAAATTAAGATACACAATACAACATGGGTGTGGGTGACGCGTGACTCAGAAGCTACCCGGAAAGTGGCAGCGAGCAGCAACTTACCATGCTGTGGTTGCCACCATCGAAAAGCTGTCGCGGGCGTCTTCGCTTCCCACGGCAGGTCAATGGAAATGATCTGCGGTTCCAGAAATGACATGAAGTCCAGCTCTCGAAGCAAATGCCAGAGTATGCCATTGTCATTTGAATACTGAACAACAAGCCCTGAATTATGAGACCATAAATTCCGTTATTGGGACAGCTTTCCTCGAGGCAAGGAACAGTGATTTTTTAAATGGCAAAAATGGCAGCAACTTTAATTTGTGTCTCCTAGAATGAGGGCACATCCATCTAACACCCAAGCAATGAATTAGCAGGCCTGAAGGCTCATGAATTTCTGGACAGTTTCTAATGCACTGACTCCCGGTAAATGGAGACGAAAATACATAAGCTCTTTTAAAGACCACTCAGCTTTGTATGAGTAATGAGCAAGTTAGTAAGGGGAACATAAAAACCCACTTCAGATCACGCACTTGAAGTTTAGATTTTGCTGCAAACATTACCGTCTCATACCATTCTTACGTACACAGAAGAAATGTCTCCATCTCCCAGCACAAAATCAAGTAGGGCCCTTTGCTGCCAAAGCATCAGGCAGTAAGCACTGCCCAGCCTCTAATTCTATTAACCAAAGAGATCCTTTACCTGGAACTCTGCACTTTGTTAGGCCTTGGTTAGCAAAGCCTGAATGAAGTGAAATTACTAACTAGCAAAGCAGAATGACTCCTCCTTAGTGTTACTTCCATTTTCCTTCCTCTGTGTCACTCTTGTCCTTTCTACTTACTCCGCCTACCTACACCCTGCCACCTGTCACAAGGGTAACAAGATCTGGGGGGCTGCACAATGACATTAAGGGACCTCATGCATCGCCCCTGCTAACTCTCCTAGAAACATTTTTTTTTAAATTTTAAAACAGGAGACAGGGAAAAGATTATGTTGGTTGCAAAGGAACAAACTACTAAGGAGGAGACTACAGGAATATCACCGCTGGTCTTAGGAACAGATAAATACAGATGAAGGATGGAGCAGAGGGCATCTCGCTTCTTAACCATTCTACAATTATTCCTAAAATTTGCACAGCCTATTCAGAATTATGACTGGACACACTGAACAATTTTCTAAGTATTCACAGCAATTATGCTCAGTAAAGTTACAGTGGCTGTATTTATTTTATTATATTCAAATGCTTGGTAGATTGTAAGTTATTCATGACACAACTTTTAAATTTCTTTAGTATTGATTGAACAGAACTTCTCTATCCCTTTAAATCATGTTAGATAACAAAGAGTTTACTAAAATAAAGTTTCCAGAAACATTGTGATAAAATACAGAGCTAAAAGGAAGGCTGTTTAATGCTGATTATAGCACACAGAATTATGACCACCACATATGACAAGGGATGGCGTTGGGGACAATAATGATGACTAGGCTTAAAATTAGAGCTCTAAAGTGAAGTGAAGCAATATTTTCAACTGTATTTTAAACAAAAGAACTCATTCAACTGAAGGACAGGGTAAAACCAGCTCAAAGCCCAGGGCATCCTTGGGGGATGGAGTTAGAGCTTCTCCTGGTTGAGGAGAGATCTGTGTGTCAGGGGAGGGATTGTCACCCCAAACTTCACGATGCAAAAGGAAGCTGGGCTGCTTGTGGTCTTCATTCAAGCTGAGGACCATCTGGCTGAAGCCCCGGTCTCCAACCTTTGATGCTTGCTCAGTGTGTGCCCCACTGGCCTGTGTGATGTTGGATGGCTGAAAGCACAGACACTTCCAGAGTGAAGGTTTCCTTGTGGCTGTTTATTTGTATTAACATGGTTTGCATTTAATAAAATGAAAAAAAAGGGGGAAAGAGAGAGAGAGAGAAAGGGAGGAGGGGCAGAGAGAAAGGGAGAGGGAGAGAAAGAGGGAGAAGGAGAGATGGAGGGAAAGAGGATGGAGAGAGAGAGAAGGAGAAGAAGAGGAAATAAATGAGAATTATTAAGACTGTTATTTGGGGTGCCCTATTTAGAAGGTAGACCCCAGAACTGGAAAAGAAGCATCCTGAGAATAATACCACATTGACTAATCCTTTCTCGTGACTTCTATTCAAAATACAGTCCAAGACCAGCACTTGTATGTATCACTCTGGAACAGGCCCTATCTGTGACAATATTAAAAGTATGTCCACAAATTCTTTGACACGCCTTCCTTCAAGAAATGGAGCTTAGTTCGTTTCCTTTTGCATTTAGATGGACTTAGTAACTCACTTCTAATGAACAGAATGTGGTAGGAGCATTGGTGTGCAGCTTCTGAGACTAGGTCACTAGAGGCACTGCAGTTGGGAGTGTGGGTGTAGTCAGTGGTAGAGTTCTTGCCTTGCATGCATGAGGCCCTGGGTCCAGTCCTAACCATCAGAAAAAAATATCCAGCCTGTGCACATGTCTACACAGTAAGAATCTAAAGCCTCCTGCCAAAGCCAGAGGAGAACTGAAGACTTGCCAGTAGCCAAGTAAGTAACCATCGTGGAAACAGATCATGCAGACTGGTCTCCCAGTGGCTACACCCATCTGGACTTCATCTCGACTACAGCCTCATGGGGGGAAGAACCACCCAGCTAAACTTCCCTGACCTCATGATCCCCAGAGATTGTAAGCTAACCCATGTTTGTCGTTTGAATCACTCAGCTTTAGGGTAGTTTGTTGTGTGCTCACCTCCCCAGCCCTCCCGAATCAGAATTTGCATGGTAACAAATGCTAATCCCAGCTGACTTCAGGCTCTGGAGGTGGAGCCTCCATCTATCTGAGTGGTGCTTGTTGCTTTCCTCCTCTCTAGTTTTCCCAGGAGGATCACAGCTTCCTTCAGGTAGCAGAGAGTTCTGAGAGAGGAAGCTCACTTCCAAAAGACAAGGAAGGGCGCCTTCCAGAGAAGCAGGAGACAACGGCGGAGTGGGAGAAAGGGAAACAGCGGCCCACACTTCCTACCAGTGGCTAAGCCTCATCAACTGTGTCATCCACCACTCTGCACATTCGGATAAACCAAGCCACGTTAGCGCGTCTGCAGAATGTCTAAGGCCTGCAAAACATTTCTCTATTTAAACGACAACTCCATCTGCATCCTGCCTAGTCTTATGAAAACAGTCTAATTTTGACTGTAATTCCAAATATGTAAATTGATGCTTCAGCTTGAGTAAGTAAAGAATCTTCACTTTCATCACTGGAAGAGATTTGCTCAAGGATTTAGGCAGATTTACATGTTAACAACCAGTTTTCAATAAAAGGCCGAGAAGTGCCTGCGGGATGCGAATTACATGGCCAACACTGAGTTGAAGAGAATGGCTCTGGATGAGCAGAGAACAAATTGCTTGTTCCTAAAGGGATCCCAAGGCGAGCCCGCCCCGCAGGGTGGACAGCGGCACTTGTCACCAGAAGGGAAGACAGAGCAGATCTCATATGAATGATAAGCAGATGGTTTTTACTGCACTCTGTTCACACTCAAGGTCTTCTTTTTTTGCTTATATACAAATAGGGGTACAACTATGGAAATTTCAAAAGAGTCATGCATGGGAACTTTCTTTAGGTTTCAATTTATTAAATGTCACTTTCTTGGTGAGCTCCTACCCGAACCCGAACCATTGGATCAAAATCAGCACCTTCCTCTGTGTAAGTTTGCTTTCTATCTCGACAGCTCATTTCTTTTTGTCTAGCTCTTACAGTCAACTTTGTTCTCTTAGATAGTTGCCTGTGCTGCCCTGGTTGTTCCTCATGTAGCACACGGTAGGCTTGTGCTTCTGGTCTCCTTTGCTACCCTCTCTTTTTCCTTCTGGCTAACAGCATCCAGCATCTACCCAGTGGATGTTTCATTATCTTGGAGGTTGGAATGAGGACCTCAGATGAGCCATGAAGAAAATGTAGCACATGGAAGAAATCACCCACTCCTATGTAGACGGCTATTTGTTACCGCAGCATAACCTAACTCATCATAACCGATGTGTCTGTCTTTTGGTGGCTTGTATCTGTAGCACTTAGAACAGTGTCTGGTTTAGAACAGATTTTTAATAAATTTCTGCAGAAGAGATTAAAGAATGCAAAAGGGTCTCCAAGTTTTCTGACTGCTACTTCAGTAAGTGGATGATGTGAATAATTACTAAAGGAAAGCCTTCGGTTAGTGAGGCTATGACCAGGGAAAGTCAAAGTTGATGAGCAGAGCTCTCTGTAGTTCTATTGACTAACAGGTATTGCTTGAGCCAGTGTGTTTTATAAAGCCATGTCTGGCACAAATATAAGCTTAGATAATAATCTTGTAGAACTTTTCATGTATTGCTTCTGAGGCCAAAGTTGGGAGGAAGAGCCGTCTGAGAAGTCCATGGATTTTGTGCTAAAACACTGGGTGCCTCAAGGAACCTGTCATATCCATTCGTGGAGCTCCTGGAGGCCCCTGTGTTCCAAGGGTTTTTCATTTCTCTCAGAACTGAGCCTCTGAGGCTGAAGAGGGAATGGGTGCTTAGGCAGAGCTCAGCGTGAGGAGAGAAGGAGTATAGTAGGATGATTAAGGCACAAATTCTGGAGTCAGAGGGAGTAGTTGGAAACCTATGCATTTATTAAGTGCATGATTGTGGGCAAGCAACATGACTGGCTTGTGACTCAGAATTCACTTCTATAAAATAGGGTTAATAAATAGCACCTATGACACAGGGATGCCATGGAGGTGAAAGGAATTAATACCAGTAAAACACTTGGGCACAGTGCTTCCCATGGCCCAGGTGCTCAGGAAAAGTTGGTGCTTATTTTACCAAGAAGGGTCCCCCTACATGAGGATCATGGTTCCCCACAACGTGCCTGGGAGCAGAGGTGGGGTTTGATGTGCATTCAGTAATGCCCTGCCAGTTTTAGCCTCACACCGTGCCAAAGTCTCTCTATTGTCATTTTCCTTTTCCTGCAGAGAGTCTCTGAGTTCCCTGCAACAAATGCCTTCTTATCCTGCCTACACCCAGGGTGGTTGTGGTATTTTTCAGATTTAAGGATCTGGATGAGAAATGTTAGAGATCTTGGCTCCATGCAACCTCCCTTTCTATATGAAGGGTAAGAGAAGAGAAGGAACGATTCAAGGGAATGTATGAGTTTGCAAAACCCAGGCCAACGTCCGGAAGGAGAAAGGACTAATTTGCCAACAGTAACTGCAATTTCTATGGAAATAGAGCCGCTTACCTTCATTTCTAGCCCTTGGCTTGATGCAGGTAATACCTGAAGTTTTGCTTCCAATTTGTATATAAAACTGAACAAGTCTGGGGAGGAAAAATTTCAGTTTACTTACAAATAGGTGAATCTGGGAGAGTTTTAACCCTTTGTATTTTGTAATATAAAGAAAAAACCTTCCATCGTTCTTAAGCATTATTTTAAACTAGAGGTCATAGGACAGCCAGAAAGTACACAGAGAAAAGTAAGGTAATCCTGTAACCATTTCAAAAAAGTTAATAATGGTCCTAAATTTTATTCTGTATAATGAAATAAAAAAGAGAAAACAATTTAACCCCACTTCTGGTGTAATTTATTGGGAAATTTCTTAAATCAGATAATTTCATCAGTGGAAATTCAAGGTAAAAAAACTAACACTATAAAGCTGACCATTGTTTGTTTAGAGCCAGATAATTACATGTCTATTATTGATTTAGACTCAACAGGTCCCTTGGTGTAATGAAATTATGCCTCCATCCATGGCAACCATTTGCTTGATAAATATCTTTGAGAAAAGGATATGGAAGGAAAGGGAAAGCCAAAAATATGAAAGGGAGTTTCAGATTTTTGAGAGGATAAGGTCTATAAATTTCAAACTTTTTTCCATTTCCTTCCTTCCAATTCTCAAGTAAATTAACTGACTAAAAAAAAAAAAGAGAAGCAGTTTCATTTTAGGTGTACTACTATTTCATTTAACCTTAAAAATCAAACAGTTCTTTACTTTACCAGTAGGTATCAATGTAGGTATTTAACATTTCCTGGTGGCTTTAAATAAGTGACTACAAACTTAGATAAATGAAGATGTAACATTTTTAGACACCGAATTTAAAGTTGAAAACATCTTTGTTTCATCAGGATACACTGAGAATAATATCAACAAAATTTCAAAATAGCAAAGAACTTGAGGAAACAAAGCTAAAATGCACACTAGGCATACAGATCTTGATTAATGAATTGTGGTATGATTTTTGAAGGAACCATGCATTTGGTTATAGAGCTAAAGTTCTGTTTCATTTCACGTATCAGAACGTACGTATGGAAACGTATTATGTAGACTCTCGATAACAGAACTGAGGTTTTTAGGTTAGACCACGTGGTGTGATCAATACTACTCTCAAGGAGAAGCATGCCAAGTAGCAACTCACCTGATATTCCTGGTGTCCAGCGGGACGGTCCTGGCTTCCCTCTTCCCAGGGCCATTGAAGTAGAGAGACCTGCCATCATTAAGCGTCCCGCAGCCTGTGCCCACCTGGCCACCGGTGATCTTATACCACAGCGGGCTGAGCTTCCCCTCAAACCTATCGAACATCTCACTGTGGTTGGGGATGTTTGACACACAGGTTCCCTGAGCAGCTTCAGACAAAGGAGAGATGCTGGGTTGGAATCTCTGAACGGTGAAAGGTACATTCAACACTCGGCAAAGACACAGCTTCCACAGGTGTTCCGGGAAGGAGGCTACCTGGAAATCTGAATCTCACAACTGTCTGTCTAAAGGCAGTCATTATTATCAGCACCAAAGACGCCGCTCTGCCTCTGGAATTTTAATTTTTGTTTTTTAGTTAATAAAGAGAGACATTGGGATTTCCCGGTACTTGCTACTTAGAGGGTTTGTGTAAAATGCGAACTAGATCTTGTGTGTCACAAAATGTGCTCATTTGTGGTCCTTCTTTCTAGTAGAGCATCATCGAGAGGAGCTGGTCCTAGATTTAAAAAATGCCACCTTCTGAATAGAGGCAACTGGTGATAACGCTCATGGATGACATGGTTCAGTCACATGGGTGAATTTTGTGTCGCCTCCATAGTATAACAAACTAAAGGAGTTAATGGGATCCAAAATGCACAATACATATTGGGGAAAGTCAAAGGGGAGGAATTACCTAAAAAGGGAAGGAAGTGACCACTGTTAATCTATTATCATGATTCGAAACTCATTGTCTTCATTGTGATGATTAGTTTCATTTTATTCTGATTTGTTTGACTTTATTATACTTGATGGCATGGACAGCTATTTTAAAGATAGAAAA
>RJWT010009578.1:6964-25126 GCA_004365215.1 Cuniculus paca | reverse complement strand
AAAAGATTGTACTTACTTAGGAAGGAAAACATATTCAAGAAAAGGTGAGTCTTCAAAGATCCTGCTCCTTGACTGGAGATTGTGATTATGATTTCATTAAAAAATGACTCTTTTCCTTTTAGTCTATACTGCACTCACATTTTATGCATCATCAGTAGCTGTGTATTGTGGTTTTACATGCCAAACAACATTAATTTAAAAAACCCAGGGAATATTAACAAAGACATTTTTTTTTCAAGCCTTGGGTTTAATGCTGATTCTGTAGCATATTGATTAAGTTGGTTTGGGAAATTGAGTTTTTCCATATTTTAGTTCTTATGAGTGAGATGAGGATTAAAATTCTTACTATGCAGTACTATTAAAATAGTTGAATGAAATAATGAGTGTTTCCAAGCAGTGCTTGGAACATAGTAGGCATTCATCAAATACTACTGTTTTAGGGTGAGCAGGTTGTTTCCTTGACCACTAAATCTTACTCTAGTTTGCAGTCCAGTTTAAGTCACATAATTGCTAAGCATTCTTTTTAAGTGACCTGTATTGATTATTCTCTTTTGACCATTTGTAATCTTGGAGTTTCTTTTAATATTTTATGAATTGCTGTTGTTCCCTAACTTGACCATAAGCTCATTTAGAGCAGGAACCATAAAGCATGCAATAGGCTCTGGCTTAAGTGTGTGTTGGTAGTTCTAAAATCTTAGCAATGTTGTTCCCATTTTACTTATAAGGTATGTCTGTGTGTATGTGTGCTTTATTTTTCCTGTACTGGGAATGCCAAAAAATGTGAAGAAAAAATCCGTCCTTTCTGGACATACAGCTGAGTTCCCAGGCTACAGCGCCAGCCATATCACAAGAGAGACTAATCTAGAAAGAGTACCAGCATAATTTTGCAGGTCTCCGAGATTTGGCTTGTTCAGATAAGTTTCCGATAAGCATCTGCACTTGTGGTGGCCTAGAGAGCATCGTCCATCACCATGCTGGCAGCAGAGAGGACTCATCATGACGAGGATTTATTGCAGGAAATAACCCTTCTTTCCTGTGAAATGATTTGTTTCAGATCCAGGCATTTTAGTCCTCCCTTAAACTCCAGTGCTGTGCTGTTCAGCTTTCTGACTTTTCTCAGTGCATTTTAATTAGCTGCCTCCCAATCACTGGCTTCTACATTTCACTGCAGTGTGGGGAAGATAAAAAGGGAAATCGGATTCACCCGTAGGGAGGATTTCATAAGGAAATTGGAAATTTCTTTAGAATTATTGATTAGCACCTATGTGGAGTACACTTACCCGTAGCTGTTTTCTTTGCCTACGTGTCTTAACATTCACAGACAATTTCTTTCTTCACTCACTTCTCCATCTTTTCTGAAGTTTTCATTATTTCTTGGTGGTATTTTATCTTCCTGACTCATAAAGTGTCTTTGAAAATACTATATTCTGCATCACATCAGTATTTGTATTTTAGTTCTTATAATTTTTGTTTTATGAAGTTAGAGTGGCAACATTTGGTGCATATATATTTACAATCGTTATTCCCTCTTTTGAATTGTTCCTTTTATTAGTTTGTAGTGGCCATCTTTGTCTCTGCTAATCAATTTTGACTTGAAGTCTGTTGTGTCTGAAAATAAAATAACTACTCTTGCTTGTTTTAAGGTTCTGGTTATATGGGATATCATTTTCATTCTTTCACTTTCAGTGCATATATTGTTTTATTTTTCACTGCAGCCTTGAAAACATTGGCTGTTTTCCCAGGGGAAATTTAAAAGTCCTTTGGGTCTTGAGGTGAACACACAGGGAAACTGAGAGATTGATAGCTTGAAACTCTGGACAGGACCTTCTTTGAAGGGATACTTAGCAGCCTGAAATTTTTTGAAACTACTGGAGGCTTATTGTTATTTTTTTCAATGTGGGTGGATTCATTTTCTATTGTTGCTCTAACAAATTGCTGTAAAAACATAGTGGTTTATAACATCACAAACTATTCTCTTATAGTTCTGAAGGCCAGGAGTCAAAATCTGTTTCAGTATGCTGAAGTCAAGGTGTCATCAAGGCCACAGTCTCTCTGGAGGCTCCAAGCAAGAATCTACCCTTCCTTCCTCTAGCTGCGAGTGACAGTTGGCGTTACTATGCAGGTGGCAGTCCAAAAGCTGCCCCTGTTGTCACATGCCTTTCACCTGTTTTGTCAGTAGTCAAATCTGTCTCCATTTTTTCTTCCCTGCAATGATTTTTGCTAGCGTATGTTTGTGATATATAATAAATACATTCACTGTGGGGGAACTGGTACCTATGCATATCTCAACTTGATCCTTTTTCCTTTTCCTTCCCGCCTTTCCTTCCTGTCTCTCCTTATCCCTACAGCTCCTTCTCATCTATGCAAAGAACCAAACTCTTTCATTCATTGATTGTTTGTAATTTTTTTAGTCTCAGTTTCATTAATTTCTACTCTGATCTTCATAATTTCTTTCCTTCTGTTAGTTTCAGATTTGGATTGTTCTTGGTTTCCTAGGACCTTGAGATGTAATATAAAGTTGTGTATTTGGGATTACTCTTCTCTTTATATGTGCATTTATAGCTCTAAACTTTTCTCTTGGGAATGCTTCCATCATGTCCCATAAGTTTTGGTGTATTGTGCTTCCTTATTATTTGACAATAGGAGCTTTAAAACAATTCTTTCCTGATTTCTCCTGTGATCCACTGATATTCAACAATGTATTGTTTAATCTCACTGTGCATGTATAGTTTCTGTAGCTTCTTTTGCTGTTGATTTCCAGCTTCATTCTGACATGTCTTTGCTAATTTTTGGTCTGGTTCACCTAATTATGAGTAGGTTATTGTGAGTAGGGTATGGGTGTATCAGTGTGTATCTATCGTTTTATTTCACATAATTTTTGTTTTATGAAGTTAGAGTGGCAACATTTGGTGCATATATATTTACAATCATTATCCCTTCTTTTGGATTGCTCCTTTTATTAGTGTGTAGTGGCCATCTTTGTCTCTGCTAATCAATTTTGACTAGAAGTCTGTTGTGTCTGAAAATAAAATAGCTACTCCTGCTTGTTTTAAGGTTCTGGTTATATGGAATATCATTTTCATTCTTTCACTTTCAGTGCATATAGTATTTTGTAAATGAGGCATATCCGTTATAGGCACCATATGATTCATTTTACTTTGTCATTCAGTCCGCCAATCTGTGTCTTTTGACTAGGGAGTTGATACTATTGTTGTTGAGGATTATTGAGGTGCTTATTGAATTTTATAATTGCATTATTTTTCCAGTGATAATTCTTCCATTTTTTTCAACTATTCTTTCAGATGTATACTTTCCTTTAGGTCTTTTGGCACTGCAGGCCTCCCTGTCTCTGTCTAGAATTCCCTTAAGTATTTTCTGCAATGCTGGTTTAGTCATCATGTATTTCTTTAAAATTTATGGAAAGTCTTTACTTCTCATCAATTATGAAGTCTATTTTGGCAGAATATAAAAGTCTATGTTGGTAATTGTTTTCTTTTAGGCTTGAAAATTTTCCTTCCGAGTTTTCTTGGCCTTCAAGATTTGTACTGAGAAAGCCACAGTTAATCTGATGAACTTTTCTTTGTAAGTAACTTGCTGATTTTCTTTAACAGTTTTTAGTAGTCTCACCATTTGTTGAATTTTTGGAATCTTGATTATCATCAAAATTATGATCAAAATAGTGAAATTGCTTAGTTCATGGTTACTTGTGGTTTTATATACCTCTTGTACTTGAATATTTAATTCTTTCTTTAGGTTTGCAAAATTTTCTATTATTTCAGTGAACAAAGGGTTTATGCCTTTTGAGTCACTTTCCAATTTTTCCTTTATTCCTATAATTTTTAAGTAGGGATTTTTGAGTCATCTAGGGACTTTGGAATCCAACTGCATGTTGTCTTCATTTTTAGGGTATCGTTAAGTTTATGATTTATTACATATACCTTATCTTCTATGTCTGACACTCTGTCCTCACACTGGTTAAATCTGCTACCCATGCTTTCCATTGAGTTTTATATATCTATCTCTGCTTGCTTTCTTTTCTTTTTTTAAAAAGCGGAATACATGTATTGAGAGAAAGAAAGTTTCTGTTTGAGAGAGAGACAGAAGGGGTCCTGAGTGGGTTGTCAAGGACCCTGCCTTTTCCAGGGAGTATTTGCTTTCTTTTCATACTTTCTAATTATTTACTGAAGTAGTTATTCATGTTTTGTATTATTTTGCTTAAGTTAGTTTATTGTTAATTTCTTCTTTAAACTTGAACAGTTTTTAGTAAAATCCTCCATCTGTTCAATTAAACCCTCTTGAGCTCATTAAACATTTTATGCACTCTCTTATATGTTTTGTCTTTTATCTTTTCAAATATTTTGACCATTTGGTTTTTGAGTTCTTTGCCTATAACTTCTATTTTAGCGTCTGTGAGTTCAGCATTTGGGGAGTTAGGGGTTTGTGGGAGCATCTTGTTGCTTTTGTTGTCTTGTTTTCTCATAGTTTTTTCTTCTTTTATTTTTCAGTGGGGTCTAAATTGGGGTAGAAAAACTGTCACTATTGTGTAGATCAATTCAGTTAGAGTCTATCTCCCAGTGATGTGTCCTTCATTTGATTATGTTTTCGTGTCCAAACTTCTCTTTAACCCATTCAGCAAAGTATTTGAGGGTCTTCTTAGTGTCTAACCTTCTTCTGGGGGCTTGATGTTCAGCACCACTCAGAGAGGAGAAAATGAAGTACAGTTATGTTGTCAGTATAAAGACAAATCTGATAATGACTAACAGTAGAAAACCAATTAAAAGCAACAACTGTGCCACCATTAGCAATAAAAAAGATACCAGCAATAATAATGGATTGAAAGACAAACCAGATTTGACCATAAGTGCTAATAATAGCTATAACTATGTCATCTTTAACAGAAAAGAGATCTACAGTAATAACATATATACAAAATTAAACCAAATATCAACATATAGTAGATATTGACTAAAAATAACAACTATACCACCATTAACAGTAGAAATGAATCAGCAATAATAGTGTAGAGACAAATATCAAAAATTTAAGAAAGCTTGGTAGTAATAAAAATAGAAGGGATAGAAGAAGGGGAAATAAAATAAGTAAATTTGAAAAAGAGAAGAGAGCAATGAGATACAAATCCCTTTAAAGAATAAAAATATAGCTCAGCACCTGCCTGGCAAACAGGAGGTCCTGAGTTCAATTTCTGGTTCCAAAAAATAAAATAATAATAATAAAAGACAGTTAATACAATCAGGTAATAGTAACAGAAAGGGATGAAAAAGAAAGATAAGATAAAAAATAAAACAGAGCAAAGGAAAGGAACAAAGAAACAACAGCAACAACCAAAAGCAGGCAAACGATCTCTCCAAAAGCAAACAAAGAAAAAGATAAATGATTCCAAAACATTCTTCCCTGTGTTTGGGTGAATGGTTCCTTTCCAGGGCCTGTGGTATTGGGATTCAGCAGATATGAATGGGGGATAGTGAGTCACAACTAGTACCTATTTTATTTCCTCAACAACTTTTTGTTGTGCAAGTGCTGAGTACTGCCCTGCCTTTCTTGCTGGGTGGGTTTAGTCAGTGTGGTGTGGAGTCTGAGTTAGTGTTGTATTTACTCCAGTGACCCTTAATGTTTGTACCCTTCTGTGTGCCCCAAGTGACTGATATCTCTGACTACCTTTGTAGCCAGAGGGCTCCTGAGTTGCCTCTCTTGCTCCAGAGACCCCTCTGTCTGTTTACCCCAGGATGTGGCAACTGATTCATGGTGTAGCTCAGTCCCCTTTCCCAAACGGCTTCTGATTGTATCGTTCTCAAGTAGAGTGAATGCTGCAGTGAATTTCATCCTTACCTCTAGCCTGCCATGTGGAAGGAGTCCCTTTCAGAGTAAAACCACACACTGTATTTGCAGCTTGCAGGAACTGGGCTTTTCTTAGGGTGAGCACTGCCAGTTTGTGGTTTCTCCTAGGGGGTGCTGACCCTCTCTTGGCTTACCTTGTATTCTTGGAGATTGGATGTCTTTCTTGGAAGCCAGGGTTAACATTCTAGGTGGCTTCCTTTTTGCTTCACATGGTTTTGAGTTTCTCCAGTTTCCCTGTGATTTCTAGTTTTCTCATTAGCTCTTTCTTGATTCTCAGAGCTCTACTTCTTTTTCTGTTCACTAAGTTGCTGTTTTCCAGGTGTCATGATTCCAGGTCTAACAGGCTGTATTTTGCTGTCAGCTTTTTACTCTGGCATTTTAATCTCTGCCTTTCTCTTTTAAGAACTCATGTGATTGCATTTAGGGCCTACTTGGAAATTTTAGTATTATATTCAGGATCCTTGGTTCAATCGCATCTACAAATACCTTCATTTCATTTAAGGTAATGTTCACAGGTCCCATAGATTAGCACCTGGAAATCTTTGGGTGCCATTTTTAAATCTACCACAGAGATAAAAATTCTAACACATTTTATTATCTGGAAGCAAAGTAATAGTTCTCATTTTCTTTTGTACACATTCATAACATTATTTTCTCATAGAAAGGATTAATAGAAAGTTCATCAGTTAAATGAACAAGGACATAGAAAAATCATAAAAGTTTTGCAGTATCTACTATACATGTATCAGATATGTTTTTGTTTGTACTTTGCTTCTTAGCTCTTTTTCCCTTATATCATTCTCCCCTTTCACCAATCACTATTTCTTCAGCCTCCACCAATTCCCTCCCTTTCTCATTTCCTTTCCCCCTTCCTCCTTATTGTATTTCTATCTGGCAGGTAAAATACATGGATAGAAATAAAGTATATCTGGTCGTTACTTGTCATTTTCACAGGTAATTTAGATTTTTGGCAGATTCTACTTGGGAAATGTAAATAAATGGTGAGGTCAAGCAATCAAATTACATATACAATATAGGCAGCTATATAGAGGGACTCTTGCTTTTTCAGGCATAAGTAGGGATGGAAAACTCTAGATGATTAAAATTATCATTATCATCGGGATGTTTGCCATATTGCTTTCAGTTTGTCCTTGTGAATTTTTTATTGATGATGATGAATAGAACCATTTCTGAAACTCAAATTAAAAGTAAACAGAGTAGGGCCTTTCATGTGTAACCAATAAGTTGTGACCAATTATGATATTAGGACATTCATGTCCTTCAAAGTTACGGAGTGCAGTCAGATGATGTGAGGTCAGGAAGTAGCAATAGAATCAGCCTATTAATGTTAAATATTACTGATTCAAATGCAGTGTAGTATAGCCAACTCTCAATTAGCCATTATAATAGGGGGAAGAGGAGACATGGAGAAATGAAGTCCAGAATGAGAGTAGTAATTATAAAAAACACATTCCAACTATTGCTTTGAATATCTTCTACTTCTTTATCAGGGTAAAAAGAGGAGCAGAATAGATGTACTTGTCCATTATTTCCTTTGCAAATTATGTGGAAGATGTTAACAAATGCAGTAACAGAAATTCTAGTGGGGCAAATATATAATGTGGAAAGTTATTCTTCTCTTTCCTCTTGCGATAGTTTCAATTTGACCTTCAGGACCACTTTTCCTATTAATAGTAGTGACATGATACATTGGGATCATTTCTTTAAGGTCAGCTAAAGGTCTCTGTTACATCTGTCTGTTTTTTGTAACACAGATTCTCCTACTTGCATTTGTACCAAGGACTTCTGAGGGCTCCTCTCTACCCTGAAATATCAGGATGAAGGTCTCAGTTTGTACTCACTGGTGGTTTCTACTAGGTAAGAGGGAGAAAGCTATTAAATATTCTAAGGCCAGACAATGCCATTCTAAGTGTAAATCTTCTCATAACTCATCTACTGTCATTGTAAATATTTGAATCTATAATTCTGTGCCACAAATTTGCTTCAGAACCGAGTTTATTTTCAGTGTTTCTAAGCATAGTTCTAAAGAAGCTCGAGTTTCCCAGATCTAATATAGTTTCTATATTCTGTGACATTTCTGGAGCTATTGCCTCCCCTCTTATCAAGATTCAACTCAAATATTTTTGAAGCCTTTTCCAGGCAACCATAGTACAAATCAATTTTCTTTTGTCTAGTACTTCATTGGTAATGAATATCAAGGACTTTGGTGGACCATCTCTTACTTTGTTGTGGCAAGATATTCTTTTATTTTTAGTGTTTTATTTTTGCACTTCAGGCTGAATTGATGGAAGTCTAGTGTCCACAACAAAGGAAGTACTATCTTGCTTGAGGCTATGATCTTGGAAATCCTTTCCCAGTGATACTGAGAATATGTGCAGAGGGAAATGACCAGAAAGGAAACTGTGATATACAAAGGAACATCAAAATATCTGAGGTTACTCACCCCAGAGCAATAGAACCCAAAATGTGTTCTCATAAAACTGTACTTCAACAATTTCTATGTGTTATGGTTTAGATGTACAATGTCCCCACAAGGACTAATGAGTTGAGAAGTTGGGCTCTTGGAAGGTGCTTGCATCATGGGGACCATACTCATTAATGAATGAATCCGTGGATGAGTACATAACTAAATGTACTGTTGGGAGGTAGGATCTGGTCCCAACAGGGGGTTCACTGGGGGAATGACCCGGAAAGACATCATTTCCCTCCCCAACTGCTTCCTTTCGTCTCTGCTTCCTGGCTACCATGATGTGAGCAGCTTTTCTCCACCAGATCATTCTTGCTGTAGAGCCAGCTGACAATGGACTAAACTCTGTAAAAACCATTAGTCAAAATAAACTTTTTCTTCTTTAAATTGTGGGTATCAGGTATTGTGTGCCAGCAATGAGAAAGTGATAAGACACCATGTTAACTTTATATTATTATTTACTTCTTGATCTTTCATACTAGATTTTAAGCTCCAGAGTGCTAGAAATCATTTCTGCATTATCTACTATAGTGTTTGTTGAATGGGTGAATGGGAAGATACACTTTCCACTAAACTGTAATTCTGTGTGGTATTAATATCGTGACATTGTGAGATACCAGATTTCTGTGGTCCACTGGATTTCATGAGTGCTTGGTGTAGCACAGATGGATAGTTTTTTTTTTTTATTGCTGCAGTTTTCACAGATTTAATAAAATAGTATATTTTCAAAACAGGAATAGAATATGCTTGGGTATTTCACTATGGAAAATGGCTAAGGGTATTTCCCTATGGAAAATGGCTCCCCAATGTAGCATCATGGGATAATACTGTTAGAAGGTGTGAGAGAGGGCTTTAAATGCTTGAAGGATTGTTATCTGTAGAGGAAGCTTTTAAAATGGGATCAGTGAGTAAGAATTATAAGTGTGCAGTGTTTGATTTAACATTAAGATCTTGCTGCAAATCAAAGTAGTACAGAAGTGGGGTAGACAGGCTTCTGAGGGAGTGAATTCGCTCTCGGTTTGATAAACTTCAAGCAGAAGCTGAACACTCACAGGGAGAGTTGTAGGGTTTAGAATTATTCATCAATTAGAAGATTACATTAGCTGACCTACAAAGTCCCTTCCAAAGTCAATTAGCTGACCTACAAAGTCCCTTCCAAAGTCAATTAGCTGACCTACAAAGTCCCTTCCAAAGTCAAAGTTGCAGTGGTCTGTATTTTATCTCTCTTCCTTGCATGTCCCATGCCAAAGAAGCCCTTTTATTCTCTCACCCAGGATTTTTGGAGGATTTTGTTTCAGAGAAGACATTTAATAAGCATCTGCATATTATTTAGTTGGTCTTAGGCTGTTACAGAAGTTAAAACATTGTGGTTGATATTTATTTGCTATAATATGGAGAACTTTTGTGTAAACTAGCAGCTATGGTTGATGCATTGTGTCAGCTTGAGCAATTTAGAAGTTTAACTGAGAGACTCAGCAGGGAACCAGGGTTCTTACTTTGTAAATACCCTTATCCTGTGCAAAGGAGGGCAAGAACATTTTGTGAGTGCTACACCCACCCTGGGAGTGGGGGTGTCCTGTGTATAATATAAGGGAGAAGAGGCTTGTTTCCCTCTTTTGCTCTGGCTGCTGTCTTGAAACGTTGCCCCTGTGCCATGCCACCCTGCCTTACAGCCAGCTGATTATTGACTGAAATCTCCAGAAACTGTAAGCTAAGTAAACCTTTCCTTGCTTCACTTTGGGTGTCAGACATTTTGTCCCAGAAACAAGAAAAAAGTAACCAAGACACTAGCTTTCTTATCATTGGAAAAGAAACAATATTAAAAAGAAACCTTTCTTAGGGAAATATGTAGAAATGTACAATTTAAGAATATGGTATAATTGCTGATGCTATCTTACTATATTTCTTCCTCCACAGCCTCAAATCTAGAATCCTCACTCCATTTTACCAGCAAAACTTGACTTACAACAAATGAGTTGTAATCATTTGGATGGCTTTGTTGTAAAATGTGAAAGCATATTGAATGACTCAGACATCATATTCTAATTATCTGCAAGTGTTCAGATGAATATGGGGGATGTTCTTTTATCTGATTTTTGCTGTTTATGTGTTTCTGTTATTTGCCTTGCCATCTGGCCAAATGATGATATGCTGGGATATTAGGAAGCATACATACAAAGGTTGTGTCCTTTGGTGCCAAATCCAGGCTCCAGTTGTATTCAGACTTTTTGTATTCTGTTCTCACTTCAGGTTTCATCCCTGCTTGCCTTTCCTCTCTGTGTGAGTCTCACAATACATTTTCGCTAAGCTTTGAAGAGTTGTTTTTTTGTTACATGCTACCAAATGAATAGGAACTAATACACTGTTTGAAAGAAGAACCTGGACATTGAAAATATCAAGATAAAGAGCCTCGAACAGTGCCTTCCAATAGAAGCACAAGCCACAGATGTAATTTAAAAATTTCTGGTAGCTACACTCATAAAATTAAAAAACTAAAATTATTTTAAGTTATACATTTAATTCATATATCCAAAATGGCTACACTATAAAAGCTTAACAAAAGTATATTCAAACTTTGTATGCTAACTTCTCATCAGAGATAACTGACCTCTGTTTAGATTTCAGAAAACTAAGGGCTGGGGATTTGGCTCAGTGGCCTAAGTGCCTACCTGGCAAGCGCTAGGTTATGAGTTCAATCCCTGCCCCCTCCAAAAGACAGATTTCAGAAACTTACAGTTTAAAAAGTATTAAGCTGTCCTAAATATACTGAAGTCTTTCAATAACTGGATTCAGTGTCAAAACATTTCACATTCAATCCCTCATCACGAGCCAAAATTTCAAGGCCACCCATTGGACACTGCATGTCTACACCCTCACTTCTGATTGGTCCTCCAACAAGTGGAAAGCTTAGACCTCTCCATAAACACAGTATTTATTTACCATGTCTCCTCTCCTTCTCCAAAATCTTGCCTTCCATCTGCTTCAGTGTATGGTTAGGATGCAGCCATGGAAAAGTGCATTCTGTGGTGCAAAGAACTGCAAACATTTAATGCAGAGAATCACTATACAGGTGTTACTGGGTTGAAAGAGCAAAAAGAAGAATGCTGAGATAATAGCAAGAATTAGCTATTTGTTTCATGGTGGAATTGAGAGAAACCAAAGGAAAGGCATAGAAACACCCGATATTAGGAGGCTGGAATGGAAGCTTAGCCCAGTTGGTATTCAGATTTCTGATGAGTCACCCACTTGCTGCTGAGGCTGGTCTGAGAGTGCCCCAGAGCGCTGGGCACTGTTATTGCATGCGGGTGCAGGCTCTGCAATTGCTCAGGCGGCACAGACAGGAACAGGAAGAATAGGGAGGAAGTTCTAGGTCCATCTATCACTTATCCATTTCCCTCTGTGCCTCGCCCTGTCAGGACCTCATAGGAATCCAGTGTGGAATCCAGCTTGAGCTTCCCACAGGAGAGAACAGAGTGTTCCCTCAGAGCTGCGAGGAAACACAGACACAGGTTAAAGTACACACTACTCCCTCTGCCTGTCTGCCCTGGCTTGACCCGAAGGGCTACCTGAGTGCTGAGGACCCCGGCTAGAGTCTTCCCACTGACTCGCAGGGCCCATGCACAAACCTTTGGAAGGAAGGTGTTCTTGGGCTCATTGAGTTTTGAAAGCAGCTCCCATAGTCTAAGTCAACTAAACTAAGTCTAGAGCAGCTCAGTTTGAAATTGTTGCAAACTGAATGATTTCAAGCTGTCATGGTACTGAGAAGTATTAGGACCTCTGTGAAGAAACAGTTTTTTTTTTTTTTAATTTTAAAAAGCAAAACAGAAAAAAGGATAGAAATGATACAGAATTTAAAAAAATAGGAAATTAACACTAGTTAATATATTGCATATTTTTATCTTAGAAGTAGTTGTTCGGGTTACAAGATCTAGGCATAAAAAATGATCAAACAATCAAACAACAGCACAAACTGTTGTTTTTGATGAACTAACAGAGATTAGTAGTACAGTTATCTATCTTGCATACATATATATACATGCAGTGATATATGTATACCTACATACATATAATATTTTTCTCTCTTCCTTTTCTCCTTTCTCCTATCCCAGTTGCTCTTTCCTTTTGAGCACATTCTTTCTCTTTCATTATTACAATCCAGCTATTTACCTTCTGGGTATTTTCCCAGAAAAATTGAAAACGTCAAGCCACCACAATATATGTGCACCTATGTTTATAGCTTTGGTTTAAGGAAGCAAAGGGGGACACAGGCCTGGTCCAAAAAGAATCCGTCCAGGTTTCTGGATGGGATAGGGTGTGCTAGCATCTGGAGTTATCTCGGTTTTGCTTTTGCAAGAAGGGTTGGGGAAAGGTGATTGTTGCTTAGGGGGCAAGTAGTCTCTGCTTGGGGAAGGCTCGGTCTTGCAAGGCTCTGCAGGAATCCGTGGTGTATGATCATAGAAAGACCCTGTGAATCTCCTCCTTGCTGTCCTTGAAGAGGGACGAGGTAGGTTGTACAAATTTGGAGCTAATCAACTTCGTCTTGCCAACCGTTAGACAGATACTCCCTGCATGAGTAACACACCTGCATGCTGCTGAGGTGAGATCTAACCCAAAGATTTACAAAATGAAAGCCAAGCTTTGCTCTACTTTTAGGTACCCATTAGACTTCTGCAGGCCTGTCTGCCTGTCTGCATGTCTGTCTGACTGCCTCAGCAGAAAACACGAGTTATGCTTTTAATGAGTACCAGTTCAAGGGTCTGGGAATTTGTTCTCTGTCTCTCTGGTGGTTTCTGATGGTACCAGTCATACTAGTTTCTTATGTAAGTACTCTGAAGAGATTTGCTGTGCAAATCCCATCCTAGACAGGTAAAGCTCTAGAGTATTTTTTTTTATGAAAGGGAAAACATGGAGGGGAAGACGTTATTGAGGTTACAGCTGCTAAGTGCAGTGCCATGAATGAGCAAATGACGATGCAGCTCCAGACACCAGCCTTGACGCTAACGCTCCATTTCCCCTTCCCACTCAAAGGCAAGCGGGATTACTTTGGTAAGAAGGAGATATTTGTAGACTTAATGCTGCATATGTTTGAACCCTTTCCAAAATGATGTATTCATCAATGCTTAAAACATTCTGCAGGCACTGTGCGATGGGAGGCCGCATTAGCCATTTCCTGGCAAAGTGATGTGTTTGTGTTTGGGTTACAGTTCAGTGCTTGGCTTCCTCATCACAAAGCAGTTGGAGTGAGTCTTTGAATTAGCATGAAATGACACGGTTTATTTTGTTTAGTAGACTCAGTCTTGACAAAGCTTGTGCTCATTTCTCCTGAGCCAGTGGTGAGCATTTGACTCTGATAGGCTGGAGGGGAAGAAAGCAGAAATCCTGACAATTGTTTTGACACTGGGTTTCTCATTAAAAAAACAAAACGGCCAGTTCCTCTGCCACCTTCCCTTGCTGCCACAAAACAAAAAATAATCGCGTCATGGCAAGAATCTACACAGAAGAATAAAAACTCTTGGTAAAAAGAATCCTTTGTATTTGATTTTAATGTGTCTTCTCCCCTGCCTCAGCCTATGAAGGCAGAAAAACCAAATAAGGCTCTTTACATTTTTGGGTTTTGCCTCTGATTTTGCCAAATAAAGTCAACATAGGTAGATGGAACTTTCCCTTTTGGGATGTGGAGATAATCAAGACATAAATTACAGGGGAGGTAATGAACACAGATCCTTCGGCAGTTGACACCCAAGGTTTTGCTCTTTAATTTGGAATCCTCGTAACATTCAGAATCCCTTCCTTCACGGCCCTGGCAGATGTTTTATTGTTTCTGTTGTTTCTCCTCTGGGGCTGCACATTAGGTTGAAATATCACAAATAGCTGCTATTACGTGAGAGTCACAGTAGCCATAATTCTTTGTGACAGTTGGAGGAAATGTGACATGTTTAAGGACCCCTGTCGCTGATGCTAACACTCAGATCTCAGACAAATGTTTAACAGCAGACCCAGCATGCTTCACAAACTTTACCATCTTCTAAACAAAGGTTTACTTGTAGGAACAATAAATATTTGGAAAAAGTCTCCAGACAGTGGTGGACTCTTTCTCCTCTTTTTTTTTTCATCTTCTAGTCTGTACCTGTAGGGTAAATGCACTATCTGAGACAAATCAGAGAGATTTTTTTTGTCAGCTATTCATGTTTGCATATCCAATTGTGTTATTTCTGGGTAGTGCCCAGGGCATTGGTCTAAGCGGTCTCTTGTGTTTTTAATCTGATCATGGTTCAGGAATTTGAGTCCGAATCTTTGATGATGTGGTCACTGGGGATACTGTGAGTGTTGGCAAGATAACTCAACTACCCGCTAGTGATCTCTCAGCAAAGCCACTGATATTATATATCTAACAAATAATCCTCCCAAAAGGAATTTTGCGCTGTTTCATTACCTGTATATTTCATGTTGTTTGTCTAACTCAGAATTTCTCAAACATGACACTGTTAGCCTCTGGGACTAGATCATTCAGGGAGTCACTGTCTCGAGCATTCCAGGAAGTTAGCAGGGCCCTGAGCTTTGCCTTCTTGATGTCAGCTGCGTCTTATGCCCAGGCTGTGCCAGTCAGCGTGTCTCTGTTCAGTGATGTCTCTTGCAGGCAAAATCACTCCTGCTGAAAATCATGATCAAACTCTGTGTCTCTTTCAGCGTCTCTTCCTAGTTTCCAAACTACTTTATTGATTTCAAATAAATAAATAAACACAATGTTTCATCTTCATAAACACCAAGTATACAGTTTTTAATACTTGTCTAAAAGGGGTCTGTCACGCACATACGTTTTCCAGCTTGAAGCTCTCTTGGGTCCTTCTCTGTGATCACTATCTCCCACTATACTATAGTGATAATGGTTGCTCTTCTTAAACTGACTTCATGATGTTTATACATAGCTGGTGCTCATTACTAAAAAAAAAAAAACTCATATAGAACACTTATTATGTTTGCCATTTTCTTTTTGAAAACATTTTTAAATAGTAAAAAAAGATAACCATAAAATGGCCCAAATTCTACCACTTAGAAGTAACAAATTAACTACATGGTTAATTTTCTTCCACTATTTTTCAGACTTTTTCATGCTTTTGTTCATGCCTGAGTACAATGTAAAACATTCTCCAAATGGCCTTGTGACAAGCAGGGAAATTGGAGTCTGTGACCTCATTCATGTAGCTGGGAAGACTTTCACACTCAGCAGTGGAAGGGGTAAACCTTGTGAGCATAAGTTAGTCAACTTCAAAAAGACCACCCGTAAAAGGCACTGCTCACGTGAATTTGAAGAGGTGGTAGAGATTTGTCAGTAAGGCATGGGAGAGCTGGTTTTTAATTTCTTTGTCTAATTGCTAACAAGTAACACTGACTTCATACAGAGAAGCCACGTTCTCTTTATTACTATTCTGGGCGTGAAAGAGTTAATTTTACTTTTTCTGGCCTTAGCACCTTTCTTAATTTAACCAATATTATGGAGCCGAATACAAAGCTGTATACCAGGTCCAATGACAGAAGCCAGCCTCTGTGGAGCCAGTGGGTAATCTAGGGAGCAGAACCATCAGGAAGGAAACAGAGGGTGACCTTTACCATGTCACCCAGAGAATGTCATCTTTGTAGCTTTCGATTTCAATGTGATATGTATTGTAACATCTTTTTCTAGCTCTTTCTTGTCTTAGAGCTCCCCTTTTTAATGATGATTTCTTCTAGTTTTCATGGGTTCAGTATCTTTATGGGAGAATAAAAGTTCGTGGCTATTTTGATTTGTATCAGAAAATATATGTAGAAAATGATTTCCCGATGGAATCACTTCTAGAGTTGTTTCTTTTGCATTTTTTTTTAAATTGCAGCAATTTCACAGGCCTCATGAGTCTCCTCCTTCTTACTAGGAATTCTGTGACTGCCCTCTCATTGGCTTTTTAAAATCTCTTTTTAATTCAATATATTTTCTTATAACTTAATTTATATATTTTATTATATATTTTATTTATATACAATAAAATTCACCAATTTTAAAAGTGTAATTTGGTGAGCATTACTAATGTATATAATTTTACATTAACCATTTTGACACTTGATATAGAATATGCCCATCAGCCCTTGAAATTCTCTCTTGTACTTTTGCAGTGGCCACTTGCAGTCTGCCTTCCATCAGCATGGTTTGCTTCTCTATAAATTCATATGAATGGAATCATATGGTTTACAACCTTTTGTGTCCAGCTTGTTCATTTAGCACGGTTCATTTGAGAGTCATTTACATTGCGTGCACCAGTAGTTTGCTCGTTTTCATTGCTGAGTACTATTCCCTTGTACAGATGTGCCACAATTTTTAACTTTTCACCAGTTGATGGATGCTGTGATTGTTTCCGGTTATTTGCTATTTTGAATAAAGCTGCTGTGGTGCTATGAATATTTGAATATGTCTTTGAGTACAGACATATATTTCCTTTAGTCTGCAGCAGAATAATGTAATGTCTCTCCCTCCCAAGTGATGAGCATTCTCTGTTTCAGAAACTGAACATGTTACGCAGCATGGCAGAAGGGAGCCAGGGCAGTGGATGTGATCAAGGTTGCTCATGCACTGACCTTAAAACAGAGAATCTCTCTGTGACTTCTTGGTGGTTCTGATTTAATAACAGGAATTTTCTACTACTTAACTGACTCACTAATACATGAGTCCATTCCTTGGAATAGGACAGCTGGGTTACGTGATAAGTATGTGTCACTTAATAAAAAAGCTGCCAAGGGCTGGGGATCTAGCTCAGCGGCCTAAGCGCCTGCCTGGCAAGCGCAAGGTCATGAGTTCAATCCCCGGTGCCACAAAAAAAATAAAAATAAAAATAAAAAAGCTGCCAAATAGCTTTCCAAAGTAGCTGTACTGTTACTGACTTTCCTTTAACCAAAGAATGATATGGTTTTCCACCCATGTTTATTGTTTGTTTTAACAGAAAGACTTCTGGATTTAGAATCCAGACAAAGGTGAAAACAGGATGGTTTTCCTGGACTTTTGGGAGTGGGGCTGGGGAGACAGCTGAACCCCCAGAGTGGGTTTCTCAGAGGAGGCATTCTTGTGGAGAGCACTTTCCACTTCCAGCGAGGTGTCCTGGCAGCTGGGCCCACACAGCTGTGGAGCCCAGCAGGAGCGTCGGCGGGGTGGGGCAGGGGCTGCTTTCCCCTGCTCGGGGCCTTTGCCCTGTGCCTCACCCTGACTCCTGCAGCTTGCCTTGGAGTAGCTCACCCACACCTGCTCCTCTGCACACTGCTGGCCCCTCCCCCTGCCTCCTCACTCTGGGATGCATCCAGTTCAGATCCCTCCCCGTGACGGGTGCGCTAGTCACGGCTATGCCTGATGTGCAGTGAGGGCAGAGATCCTGCGCTCTGAACATTCTCTGACCATTGCTGAATGGATTTTGAAGAGCGCTGGTGTTCAAGGAAAAATTGTAAATGACACTTGGTAAAGGCAGCGAGGAGGAAGTCTTTGTTCACGAAAGGCTACTGCAGTGGGGGGTTCGCAGTGGGGGAGAAAGATGGGACTAGTCTCCTAATTCAACAAGGGTCAGGGAGGCAGGAAAGGTGAATAGAAAATTCCTAAGAAGGGGTATCAGAGGTGAGGAGGACATTTGCCTAGGGAGGGTTGGGGGGATCATATATCCAGGGAGGGCATATAGACTTTGATCAGATATTGAAGGTAGGTAGGGAATTTTGCCTCACTGACCCAGCAGGCTTCTTGCTGAAACCCAGCTAAACAGGCCAAGGCCAGAGTCATGGTTATGCCTAGTTGGAAGGGGGCTCAGAGGACC
>RJWT010009577.1:0-25034 GCA_004365215.1 Cuniculus paca | reverse complement strand
CAAACACTTCCCTCCACCCAGCGGAGACTGGCAGCCAGGGAGAGTGTGGTGGGCCATCCAAAGTAGAGGACCTCAGTGGGTTGGCAGCAGCCTTGACAAACTCTCCCCCCACCTGGAGGACCTTGGTAGGCCAGCGAGAGAGTGGGTGAACCCTTCTTCCATACAGAGAACCCTGGGTGAAACTATGAGAGCACCGGCAAGGCTTCCCCCCATCTGGAGGAAACCAGCTGGGCCTGTGAGACCCCTCAGTGACACAGAAGGGTCCCAGCTGGGGTGCACACCACAGACAGATGAGTCTAGTGGCCTGGAACAGTCTGAAGCTGCAGTAACAATATGAGCTACGGGTTGGTTCACATCAATACTCCTAGGCTAGTCAGCCTACAAAGAATATAGGACTCACCCAACTGGCCCTACAGGAGGAATTCAGGTGACTGGCCCCTCCTCTACACTGTAAGACCCAGCAACTGGGTGAATGACAGCCACACAGTAGGACCCTAAGATACACATGATGGGCAGTCAAGACTGGTGGGATTGAAAAGATCTAAATATTAACTAAAAGGTGAAAACAACAAAACAAAAAGGCAAAATGCAATCTCAAACCCCCAGCCCATCTGGAACAAGTACAGGAGACAATAAAATAGAGGACAGTGGAAATCACACACCTGAAATTTATGAAAAACTTTTAAGTGAAGTAAAGAAACAAATCGATGAGGCATAGAGGAAATCAGATCAGAAGTTATTTCTCAAGTGAAGAAAGACATGACAACTTTAATGAAGGAGTTGCTCAACATAGCTAGAGAAGACATAGATAAAAAAGTGCAAGAACATGGGAAAATGATAGAACCTTGAATGAATAATACAGAAAAGAAATAGAATGCATGAAACAGATTCAAAGAGATAGCCAGGAAATTAAAAATTCCATTGAAAGCTGACAAGACCACTTGAACAAAATGGAAGATAGACTTTCAGACCTTGAACAGGATCACAGCTAGCAATCACAAAAGGAAAGAACTCTTAAAAATAACAAGGGACCATGAAATAAAAAAGCAATAACTCCAAGACAATGCAAAAACAAAACAAAAACAATATAATGTTGATAGGTGTCAATGGAAATGCAAGAGTCAATGCAAATGACATTAAAAAACTATCTGCAGAAGTAACAGCAGAAAATATCCCAATCATTGGAAAAGGATCTGGTATACAGATAAGTGAGGCATATAGAGCTCCAGCTAGTCATAACCAAAATAAATCTATAACCAGACATACAATAATCAAGATCCCAGAAATTCAGCACAAAACAGAATACTAAAAGCTATTAGAGAAAAAAAAACAGACCATCTCTAAAGGAAAGCCCATTAGAATCATGGCCGACTTCTCAACACAAACCCTCAAGTCAAGAAGAGCTTGGAGTAAAGTATTTCAAGCCCTGAAAGAGAACAAGTTTCAATCCAGATTGATGTGCCCTGCAGAGCTATCTCTCAAATTTAATGGAGAAATAAGATACTTCCATGACAAAGAAAAACTGAAGGAACTCATGACCACCAAACCAACCCTGGAAAGAGTACTGAAAGACATTCTAGATAGAGATAAAAATAACCAAAATTCCCAGAACAAAAGTAGAAAGAAACCACACCAAGCAGGGCAAGCAATTAAACAAAGGCGAAAAGCAGGGAACCAACAACAGGAAAACAACATGACACAGATAGACCAATACATGTCCATAATGACCATCAAGGTAAATGGCCTTGCTTCACCAATTGAATGAAACGGATTGGCAGAATGGATCAAGAAACAAAATCCAAACATACACTGTATACAAAAATCACATCTAACTCAAAAAGAAACTCATAAACTAAAAGTCAATGGATGGAAAACAATATTCCATGTGATGGGAACCCAGAAAAAAGCAGGGGTAGATATTTCGTTTTCAGACAATGTGAGCTTCAAACTAAAAATGATCAAAAGAGATAAAGAAGGTCACTACCTACTCATTAGAGGAAAAATTCAAGAGGAAGAGCTAACAATCACAAATGTATATGCACCAAATATGGGAGCACCCAACTATACAAGACAAATGCTAATGGACATGAAAAATCAAATACACAATAACACGATTGTAACAGGGAACCTTAATGCTCTATTGTCACAAAGAGGTAGATCAACTAGACAAAAAGACAGCAAAGAAGTAATAGAACTGAATCAAACCCGTGAACAAATGGACTTAATAGATGGTTAAAGAGTGTTCCACTTAACAATATGAGATTACACATTTTTCTCAGCTGCATGTGGGACATTCTCGAAAATAGACCTTATATTAGCCCACAGAACATGCTTAAGCATATTATCTGACCATAGTGCACTGAAATTGAACATAGATGGCAAAAGAAACTGAAAAAACTACATAAACACATGGAAATTAAATAACACCCTCCTGAACAACCAGTGGGTCATGGATGAAATTAAACAGTATCTACAATTAATGGAAATGCAGATATATCATACCAGAACCTGTGGGATACAATGAAAGCAGTCCTAAAAGGGAAATATATAGCAATGAATTCTCATATCAGGAAAACAAAATGAGCACAAATAAACAATCTAGTGCTGCACCTCAAGCTTCCAGAAAAAGAAGAGCAAGTCAAGCCCAAAGCTCATAGAAGGGAGGAAATTATAAAGATCAGAGCAGAAATTAATGAAATTGAGACTAAGAAAACAGTGCAAAGAATTAAAGAATCAAAGAGTTGGTTCTTTGAAAGAATAAACAAAGTTGATAAACCCCTAGCCAACCTTATCAAGAAAAGGAAAGAAAAAACTCAAATTCATGCATTGAGGAATGAAAAGGGTGAAATTACTACAGATCCTGTGGAAATTCAGAAGATCATAAGTACCTACTTCAAAAATCTGTACTCACATAAGATGGAAAATAGAAGAAATGGAGAGAGTTCTAGAAACATATGAATTACCAAAGCTGGATCAAGAAGATACAAAAATTTTGAATAACCCAATATCAGTTACTGAAATTCAAAATGTAATTAAAAACTTACCAACAAAAAAAACCCAGGTCCTGATGGATTCACACCTGTATTCTGCAAGAAATTTAGAGAAGATTTAACACCAGTACTCTTCAAACTCTTTAATGAAATTGAAAGGGAAGCAATTTAACCAAACTCATTCTTGGAGGCGAGTATTACTCTGATACCTAAATCAGAGAAAGACCCAACTAAAGAGGAGAACTACAGATCAATCTCCCTAATGAACATAGATGCAAAAATTCTCAATAAAATAATAGCAAACAGCATGCAGCAAATCATCAAGATTATGCACCATGACCAAGTGGGATTCATCCCAGGAATTCAGGGATGGTTCAACATATGCAGATCAACAAATGTGGTACCCCACATTAACAGAGTCAAAGACAAAAATCACATGATCATCTCAATAGACCCAGAAAAAACATTTTACAAAATTCAAAACCTATTCATGATAAAAATCTTATAGAAAATCAGAATAGATGGTCTCTACTCCAATCTAATAAAACCACCTATGACAAACCAATAGGCAACTTCATACTAAATGGAAAAAAAACCTCAAAGATTTCACTCTAAAATCAGGAACAAGACAAGGGTGTCCATTATCACCACTCCTATTCAATAGAGTTCTGGAAATGTTAGCAGAACAATTAGACAAGAGAGAGAAATAAAAAGAATTAAAGTTAGGAAAAGAAGAAGTTAAATTATTACTATTTGCAGATGACATGATACTCTACATAGAAGACCCCAAAAACACTATTAAAAGACTACTCAAGTTAATAAGCAAATTCAGCAACATAGCTGGATACAAATTCAACATTCAATAATCAACAGCATTCCTGTACACAAGCAACAAACTCACTGAGAGAGAAATTATGGAAATAACACCTTTTACAATAACATTAAAAAAATGAAATACTTAGGAATCAATCAAACAAAGGATATAAAAGATCTATATATAGAAAACTACAGTACTCTGAAAAAAGAGATTGAAGAGAATATCAGAAAATGAACAGATATCCCTCGCTTATAGATAGGAAGAGCCAATATTGAAAGAACCGTATTCCCAAAACTGTTATTCAGATTTAATGCAATCTTGATTAAAATACCTTTAACATACCTCACAGATCTACAGAAAACGCTCTTATAGTTTATTTGGAAACAGAAGAGACCTAGAATAGCAAAGGCACTTCTGGGCAGCAAGGGCAGGACAGGAGGCATCACAATCCCTGACTTGAAATTATACTACAAAGCTACCGTGATAAAATCAACATAGTACTGGCAAAAAAACAGATATGCAGATCAGTGGAACAGATTAGAAGATGCAGATACAACTACAAAGACACTCAGTCACCTTATCTTTGATGAGGGGGCCAAACATGTTCACTGGAAGAAAGATAGCCTCTTTAACAAAAGGTGCTAGAAAAACTGACTTCCATATGCTGAAGACTAAAACTAGACCCGTGTCCATCACCATGCACTAAACTATTGTAAAAATGGATCAAAGGTCTAAATATTAAAACAGAAACACTAAAGCTGCAGGAAGACAAGGTAGGTAGAAATCTTGAAGACATAGAGACAGAGAGTTCATGAGCAAAATCCAAACTGCACAGGAAGTACTTCAAGAATCAAGAACCGGGCTCTCATCTTATTAAAAAGTTTTTGCATATAAAAAGAAATCACCAACAGAGTGAAAAGACAATCCACAGAAGTGAAAACACTTTAGCCAACTGTTCCTCAGACAAAGGACTTATATCTAGAACATATAAAAAATTGAAAAAAAAATCAGGCTTCCCAAATTTAAAGACTCAATCCAAAAAATGGGCATCTGAAATGAATACGCATTTCTCAGGTGAAGAAAGACAAATGGCAAATACATGAAGAAATGTTCAATATCACTGTTCATTCAAGAGATGCAAATTAAAAGAAGGCTAAGATTCCATCTCACTTCAAAGAGAACGGCTGTCATCAAGAAATCAGTCAATAACAAATGCTGGCAGGGCAGTGTGGAAAAAGGAATCCTTCTCTACTGTTGATGGGAGCATAGACTGGTGCAACCACTGTGGAAAGTAGTGTGGATATTCCTCAAAAAACAAAAACTAGAGATTCCATTTGACCCAGCTATTCTCCATTTTGGTATCTGCCCAAAAGAATTATAAGCATCAAACCACAGTGATATATGCATATCTATAGCAGCACAGTTTGTAATAGTTATATTTTGGAAACAGCCCAAATGCCCATCAACTGATGAATGCATAAAGATTTTTTTTATACAATGGAGTATTACTCTGGCATAAAGAAGGATAAACTTGAAACATTTCCAGGTAAATGAATGTACCTTGAGACCAAACTCTTAAGTGAAATAAATCAGACCCACATGTTCAAATATTGCATGATTTCTCTGGTGTGAGAAACCAAACGTATAAATAAGGCCCAAAATGTATAATAGAAATTGTGAAACAGGAAGAAAATGCTCAAATGGGAAGAGGAACTAGGAAGGGGGAAAGGAAGAAAGGGAAAAGGAAAAAAGAATAGAAAGAAAAATGGAGACACACGTTTTGTAAATAAGGAAGGGAAGAGGGGTCAAAGGGAGGGGAAGGGGTTGGAAAGAAAGAAGAATCAAGATATAAATTCTATATGATGAATGTTATCATTGTGTATATCTAAAACGTACCAATAAAATTAATTTAAAAAAAATTGAACGTCACATCATAAAGTTATGTCACCCGTTCCACTCATTTTGCTGATGTGTCCCGAGGATGTTCCCTTTTCCTCAGTGCTCTTTCCACCACAATCCTCTTCCTGCCTCAGTGCCTATTTCCACAGGAGTGAGGACCATCCCTCCATTCCCTGGCCTCTCAGGTCCCTGTTATTTGTCCTCTCACAATCAGGTCCTTCCCCTTTATCACCCCACAGTCATACGGAATCTGTTGTTATCCATAGCTGTTGCCTCTGTGGTCACATTGTGTGCCCTACCCTCTCACCTCCCCTCACCCTACCATCTTCCTGGTGATCTCCACTCAGCATCCGGCTTGCCAGGCCTGCTGTCACAAAGCACCTCACCCAGTCCTGGGGACTGGTGGGTGAGGGTGCAGCAGGGCCGGGTCCTTCTGAGGGCCTGAGGGAGAGTCCGCTCGTGGTTCGCAAGCAATCTCTGGCTGCCATGAGTCACTGCTCTGATCTCTGCCCCCCTGATCACATGGTGTTTTCCCTCTGTGTGCTTGTCTGTACTAGTCATGCCAGGGCAGGGCCCATCCTAATACAGCATGACCTCATCTTAGCTAATTTCCTTTGTGATGACCTCTATTTTCCAGTTATTCCACTCTTTCTGTCTCCTATGCTGGCACCTCCTTACTTCCTGCTTCTGAAGTTCCCAGGGCTTTGGATTTTGGGCACCTTGGCTTCTCCCTCTAAACTCACTCCTCTGGTAGCCTCAGCCAGTCTCATGGGTTCAAATCTTCCCCAAACCCCAAGTTTATGCCTCTGACCTTGATTTTTCTGAAGTACAGGCTGACGTTCAGTGCTTCCTCGGCTCCTCTACCTGGAGACCGAATGTGGCCCAACTCAGCAATCCTCCAAGTGAGCCCTTGATCTCAGAGCTGCTCCTCATCCTTCCACTTGTGCATGTCAAATATCTTGGAGTCATCTTCTTTTTCTCTCATCCCCTCAGACTTCGGTTGATTCCCTTAGGAGTGTATCTGGTGTTTGACCCCTTGTTACCAACTGGCCCATGCCACCACCACCCTGATAACGGCCATGGTCCCTGGTCCTCATTGTCCCATAACCTGCAGTCTGTCGGAGGCAGCCACCGGAGTGATCCATGTGCCACTTCAATCTGACCAAGGCCTCCCCCCCAGGAGCCCTCCTGTGGTTCTGTTTCATGCAGGGCAAAAGCTGAAGTCCTCAGGAGGCCCCAAGGACTCTGGACACCACCTTGACCACTTCCGTCTCGCCTCCCACTTCTCTCCTCCTCTTTGCTCCTCCCACACCGGCTGCCCCTTCCTTGAACACCTCAGGCCAGAACTATTCCTTCCTGAAGCCACCTTCTGTGAGGCACTTCTGTGCTATGTTTATTGACATCCCAGTAGAAGGCACATTGTAAGATTTTATTGGTGTTTTTCTTTCTGAGTCATGAACAGGGTCTGCCAGCTTGTAGATGCCTGGTACATATTTGATGAATGAGTGGAGCGTGACCTGGAACTAGACAACAAAAGAAAACTGATTTGCAAAGGACAAGACACACTTGCCTAGAAATGTTGATGTGAAGTAATATCATCACATAACACCGGAAGCACTGAAATTTTATTGGACATTATTTGAAACTTCTAGTGTAAAGGTTAACATGTAATTTGATCATTAAGGGAAACAAGCATGGTTTATTCCCAAGCACAATTCAGTGACTAATCCTTTGTTTGTTTTATAAAGTAGGGAATGATGGAAGCAACCCCTATTGCTTAAAAGTCTTACTGTGTTCCAGAGAGGGGCTGAGAGGAGTTGGGAGCTCTTTGGGAAGCACTGGCTGTAGGTAGGGAGGGCCCTTTATGCCGCCTCCAGGTTGGGGCTCAACTGGGCCTGTGTATGTCAGGATCTGTCAGTAGCACAATGGGCTTTGAGTGCATGCCTTTGAAACGGTTCATTCACCTTTCCTTTGTCAGAAAGTGAATGTGCCTGTAAACTGAAGCTGGCGGGGTGACAAGTTCCACATAAGACATTCTAGTCTCCTGCTGGTTAAGCACTTTCCCACAGGATAATAAGCCACAATATAGATCAAGAAAAAGCACCAACAGTTTATCTCATTTTCTTGTTATAGGAGCTTGCTTGGGAAGAATGAAATGTGAAGAGAGAGCTGTTGAGTTTTATACTCATAAATTGTGTCTTCAGAATGTGCTTATCAGTGAAAGTTCCGCAAAAGTCCACGTTGACATCAGGTTGCATTAAAACACAAGTTTTTTTGACAAGACAGGAAAGAAGAGCAAGGCCCTTAAACTGGGCAGTTGTATTGTGCTGCTGACTTCCTAATTTTTAATTTGACTTTCAGAGGTTCGCACTGGTTTTCAGTGCAATGAGTGATGTGCCTCTTTGAAAGGTGTTTTCTAGTATTGGTTGATTTTCTCCTCTTGTTATTTTGGTTATCCTCAAAGGCAAAGATGATAATCAAGTCTTCTTTATTGGATGTGTTGAGTAATGAGCTTTGCTGAAAGCTCAGGAAAGCCATCATGGATTGATGAAATCACGAACATTGGGAAGATTAGCAGGAAACATATGGAGGGAACAAGCTATTGAGAAGAAGATAAACCATCTGAGGAATTGGCTGCTTCATAGAGATTTGATTTTCAGCATTTTACTGCTATACTTTTTAGTTACTTAACCCACTTGGAATACATGGCTGGGTCTACATCAACCTACTCTGTTTTTCCAGGTTCTTCGTGTTTGGTTTTCCTGATCCTCTAAATTTGGAGTGTCAGGCCCATTCTGGGATTATTGTCTTGTCTCAGGGTCTCCCTCTCCATGGATTCAAGACAGAGAAGAAAGGAAGAGAGAGGGTGGTGGTCTCCAGGCAGGCTGGGGAGAGGGAATTTTGTGAAAAAAACAGAAAAGAGGAAAGAAGAAAAAATAGACCCCAGCACACAAGCTATAAATAAAGTTAATAAACTTTTTTTTGTTCTGTTTCTTGGAAATGGAAATTCACAGCACACTTGTTTTTCTTAATGAGTCCATTATTTTGAAGGTGTTCGATGATACGGTTTTTGGCATGCTGTAAGGGAGCAAAAGTCCACCTTAATACTTTATAGGAACATTTGAATTAGATCTCTAGAATTCTTTAGAAACAATCAATAAAGGCAGCCAGGAGAGCTGAGAGGTGGCTGTGACTCACTTCTCTACCCTGTGACTCGCTCTAAGCAGACGTGAGGTTGAGATAGAAGACTTTATTTTGAGGACTCATGCACTGATTCATTCTTGTGTGTCTTTGTGTTATGACACTATTTGAGGAAAAACTTTGAGTGTTTTGACACCAGAAAACATTATTAATGGAGGTAAGGGATCAAAGGATTAAAATGAGCCAGTATGAGTAAGATTGGTACCTAAAATCCTCTACTTCTTGCATAATATTAGAAAGCAAGGTTAAGATAACTGCAGATAGGATAGGTGCTGAAGGAAGCAAAAAGCTACCTTCTGAAGGTTTTTAAGCCTATAAAGAGTCAACCACCTACTGTCATGTATTCTTTTAAGTGAAATATTCACAGCAAATAAAAAATGGCAGAAAGTAAACATTCTTGAACTTGCCACAGGTTCAGAGTTCCTCTAAAAAATCCTTGTCACAGGTATGTGTTAAAACTCACCCCAAGAAGTAGGGCATGGTGGCATATGCCTGTAATCCCAGCACTTGGGAGGCTGAGGCAGGAGGATTGCCAAGAGTTTGAAGCCAGCCTGCACTACATAGTAAGACCCTGTCTCAAAAAACAAAACAAAACAAAACAAAGCAAAACAAAACACAACAAAATAAAACTTACTACAAGAAACACTGATATTTTACTATGCACTTAGAAAACTTTATATATGAACTTTACAAATAAATCAAACAAGTTATAAAATAATTAACCATTTAAATTATTTTAAGGTAACAAAATTTTGATATTTTAATTTCTACCTTTGCTCATGGAAGCAAATCAGAATGAGAAAAAGTGTAGCTTTATTTGGTTATTAAATTTTGGAAGGTTTCCTTTAAAAAATATCTTACCTTAACCCCCAATTGGATAGTAAAAATTGAACAGTCCCATTAGTGGACAATTATATGTAATGAGTGAGAAGAATGTACTTTTCTTTGGGTTTGGTCTGTTTTACGAAACTAAAAGTTCATACAATGGATGGCATGGACAGCTATTTCAAAGACAGCAAAGTATATAATTGCAGCCCTCGTGGATTTCCAATTATCTTGTTTTGAAGCCCTGTTTCGCTTTCATTGTTTCATTTTGATTGATTTTACTCTATTCTGTGTTGTTTGATTGTATTATGTCTGAAGGTGTAGGCAACTACTCTGAAGACAACAAGAAGCATTATGGTAGCCACTACTGTTTTACTAGTATCTTGAAGTTGTGTATTTCTTTCATTTTTTTTTCTGGCTTAATTCTGTTCTATTTTGTTTGATTTTATTTATGCCTGATGGTATGGACAGTTATTTTGAAGATAACAAGAGGCATTATGGTAGCCATTATTGATTCCCTTCTACCTTGTTTTGAAGTCATGTACCATGTTCATTGTTTTGTAGTGATTGACTCTATTTTGCTTTGTTTGGTTATATTCTCTTCAAAATAAAAAAAAAAGAAACTAAAAGTTCAAAGTTAGTAGCATATACTCAATTTCAGAGTTGCAAAATACTAATTGGATCCTGACTCCATCTTATTTTCATCTAGGTTATTTTATTTCATATATGCATATTACTTCATATTACCTAGGGATTAACCTCACCAAAAAACTTACTATTTTCTTGCTAGTGATCTGAAGGGGTTATAGGAAAAGGAAGAACTTAAGAAATTATCAGCTGGTATCTACACCATACCACCATGAACACACCTGATCTCAGAGGCTGAGGAGGGTCTGGCCTAGTTAGTACTTGGATGGGAGGCTGCCTGCAAATACAGGGTGCTGTAGGAAATTACCAGCTGGTAGCTAATACTGGGAGACAATATATATATTTATATGTTATATATGTATATATCTGAGAAATATCTCTGATTGGATCAGTTGGTGACTATAAGTAAAATAGTATGAAAATTTCCCCAAATAAAAATTAAAGAGGGAAATTACAAAGATGAGAGTGGAAATCAATGAAAATGAGACTTAAAAAGACAATAAAAGAAAGATATCAGAGAATTGAAGAGCTGGTTCTGTGAAAGAATAAATAATGGATAAGCCCCTAGCCAGATTTACCAAAAGAAAGTGAGACAAGACTAACATCAGTGAAATTGGATGTGAAAAAGGTGAAATTGCAACAGACACCATGGAAATCCAGAAGATATGAACTACTTTGAAAAATTATATTCCAACAAATTAACAAATTTTGAAGAAATGGACAGATTGCCAGACACATACAAATGACCAAAACTAGCCAAAGAAGACAGAAATATGCTTAATAACAACCTAATAACAAGCAATGAAACTGACACAGTAATAAAGAACCTACCAATTAGAAAATCCCAGGATCTGATGAATTCAGTGTTGAATTCCACAAAAAGATCATGCATCATGATCAAGTCAGTTCATCCCAGAGATGCAAGGATGGTTCAACCTACGTAAGTCAATAAATGTAACACATGAAATAAACTGAAGCAAGGTTGAAAACCTTACGATCATTTCAATAGATGCAGAAAAGGCTTTTGACAAAATTCAGCACCCCTTCATGATAAAAGACCCTGAGGAAAACAGGTATAGAAGAACCCACACCTGACTATGATAAAGGCTATACAAGACAAACCAATAGTCAGCATCACACTAAATGGGGGAAAACTAAAAGTATTCCTCCTAAAATCAGGAACAAGACAAGGATGTCTACTATCACCTCTTCTATTCAACATAGTACTTGAAACATGAGTCAGAGAAATCAGGCAAGATAAAGAAATAAAAGGGATATATATATACATATATATATATATATATATGTATATATATACACACACATAGAAAAGGAAGAACTCTAATTATCATTGTATGCAGATGACATAATACTCTACATGGAAGACCCAAAGAACTCCACCAAAAACCTCTTAGAATTAATAATCAATTTCAGCAATGTAGCAGGATAGATCAGCACACAAAACTCATTCACATTTGTGTACACCAACAATGAATGGGATGAGAAGGAAATTATGAAAATAATACCATTCACAGTAACTTCAAAATAAATGAAATACCTAAGAATTAACCAACAAAGCAAGTAAAAAACCTCTACAAAGAAAACTATAGTATTCTGAAAAAGGAGTTTGAAGCAGACATCAGAAAAGATAGTCTCTGTTCCTGGATAGGCAGAATCAATATTGCTAAAATGTTATATAGATTAAATGCAGTTCTAATCAAAGTACCAGCAGCGTATAGATCTAGAAAAAAGAGCCCTAAAATTTGTATGGAACCAGAAGAGCAAAAGCAATTTTGGGCAATAAGAGCAAAGCAGGAGGTATAGCAATACCTGACTTTTTTCAAGCAATACTACAAAGCAATAGTGATAGAAATGGCATGGTACTGAAACCAAAACAGAATTATGACTCAATGGAACTGTTATGGTTTGTGTCTAGGTGCCCCCCCCAAGACTCATGCGGTCATGGAGGTGGCTGAATCTAGCATTTGTGATTGGTTCGTTGTCTAGCTGGGATTGGCGGTATGAGTGCTGCACCCACCCAGGGGTGGAGACGGCATACAATGTAAAATGCTTGCAGCTGCCATTAACAGCTGCCCCTCAGCCATGCCACCCCACCTTGGAACCAGCTGTGTATGGACTAAAACCTCCATAACTGTAAGAAATAAACCTTTCCTTCCCTAATTTTGGGTGTCAGGTATTTTGTCTCAACAATGAGAGGAAAGTAACCAAGACAGGAACAGAATTGAAGTTATGGTAACTTCCCCAGACACATTCAGTTATTTGATCTTTGACAAAGGGGCCAAAAGCCTATGTTAAGGAAAAAGCCTATTCAACAAGTGGAGCTGGGAAAACTGATAATCTGCAGAAGACTGAAACTGGACCCCTATCTTTCACCACTCACTAAATTAAAATCAAAATATATCAAAGATCTAAACATTAAAACAGAAACATTAAGTCTACTGGAAGATAAAGTAGGTAAAACACTTAAAAACATAGGTGTAGGAAAAAATTTTCTAAACAGAACCTCAGTTGCACAAGAAATAATAGCAAAAATCCAAGAATGGGATTATGTCAGACTAAAAAGCTTATATTAGACTAAAAATCAAACAAAATGATCAGTGGGGTTAAGAGGCAACCTGTAGTTGGGAAATAAATTTTGCCAGCTACTCCTCAGACAGAGGACTAATGTCTAGAATATACAAAGAACTCAAAAAAAATTTAAACCACCCAAAATTAAAGATCTGGTCAAGAAATGGGCAAGAAAAACAGACACTTCACTGAGAAAGAAATACAAATGGTCAACAAATACATTTAAAAAATGCTTAACAAGTTTAGCCACCAGAGAAATGCAATTTAAAACATGCTAAGATTCCATCTTACTCTGGAAAGAATGGCTATCATTAAGAAATCAAACAATAACAAATGCTGGTGAGGTTGCGGTGAAAAAAGAACCCTCCTTCATTGTTGGTGGGAATGTGAACTAGTACAACCATTATGGAAGTCAGTATGGAGGTTTCTCAAAGAACTGAAAATAGAAATTTCATATTACACAGTGATCTCTCTGCTAGGTAATTCCCCCAAAAACTTAAGACATCCTACTACAGTGATAGATACATGCTAATGATTACAGTAGCACAACTCACAACAGCTAAATCCTGGAAATAGCCTGTATACTCATCAACAGATGGTTGGATAAAGAAAATGTGGTTTCTATATTGTATAATGGAATTCTACTTTGCTACAAAGAATGACAAATTTGTAGGGAAATGGACATACTTGGAAAATATAGTTTGGAGTGGAATAAACCAGACACAAGTTTAAATACCATATTGCATCTCTCATCTGAGTGAGGCAAAGTACACACAAAGAAAATAATTAAGATAGATAGACATTGTCTTAGTTACTTTTCTCATTGCTGAGGCAAAATACTCAACACCCAAAGTTAGAGGAGGAAAAGTTTATTTAGCTTACAGTTTGTAGAGGGTTCAGTTCATAGTTGGCTGACTCCAAGGTGGGGTGGCATGGAAGAAGGGTGTCTCAGAGGTGAAACTGTTCATGGAAGACAAAAGACAGAAAAAGCAAGGAAGCTGCTTTCTGCTCCTTTTATGTTCCATCTTGGCTACCCAGGTTAGGGCAGGGGCCAAACCAATTAGCAGACTAAGTTAGTGATCCCAGCATCACACACTCTAGATCAAGTGACTTCTGAAAAAGCCCCACCTATGAGCCCATGAGGCTTTGGGACAGTGGGGAGGGGTTTAGACACAATCCAGAATGGGAACAAGGAGATGGATCTCTTCCAATAAGAAAGGGTCTGGGGGAAATAGTTCAGGGATTGAGGAAGCAGCAAAGGAGAAATAAGTAGAATAAAGATATGTCATGCACAGTAACCTAATAACCTCAATGAATGTAAACATTATATGCCATAGAATGAGCTAAAATGAATAATATCAACAAGGATGAAAAGTGGGAGAGCCAGCCCAGCCCCTGCATGCATGCTGACCAGCATCAGGACACTCCTATGGGCAACCAGCATAGGTGGGGAGAAGCAGTCAGCCCAGCTTCCATGCACACACAAGTTGCCGTCGGGACTCTCTCCTGGGTAACCAGTGTGAGTCAGGAGAACCAGTCAGCCATGCCTTGGGGAAGCTATGAGTGTCCAGACACCCGTCTCACACATGACTGCCTCCTGGAGAACCTGGGTTAGGAGACACTCAGGTGCCTGACCCATCCCCCTACATTGTGAATGGGTAGCCACTGTGGGAAGTGCCTGGGACCCCACAGTCCACTTGTCTGGAGGAACCCAGGAAAATGTCAAGACAAAGGAGCAAAAGGCAAACTCTGTCCTCTGGCCCAAACAGAACAAGTCCAGGAGACATGGATATTGTAGAAAGCAAAAGTCACACACCTGAAATTTCTGGGATGATGGTAACTGAAGTAAAGAAACTACTTCATGAGATTGTAAAATAAATCAGATTAAAAATAATATCTCAGGTAAAAGAAGAAATGACAAACATAATAAAAGGGTTGCTGAGCATATCTAAAGGAGGCATAGACAAAAAAAAAAGAGGAGCATAGGAGAATGAGGTAAGCCTTGAATGAACAATATAGAGAAGAATTGGAATGCATGAAACAGATTCAAAGAGATATCCAGGAAATTAAAAACTCCATTGAAAACTGGCAAAACCATTTGAAAGAAACTGAAGATAGACTTTCAGACCTTGAAGACAAGATGGCAGCTAGTGATCATGGAAGGAAAGATCTCTTAAAAATAACAAGGAACCAAGAAATAACAATTCAACAGCTGCAAGATGATGCAAAAAATAATTTAAGAATAATAGGTGTCAGTGAAAAAAGCAGGAGTCAACACAAATGACATAAAGTGACTATTCATAGGAGTAATAACAGAGAACTTCCCAAGCATGGGAAAAGGACCTGACATACAGATAAGTGAGGCATATAGAGCTTCAACTAGCCATGACTAAAATAAATCTACACCCAGATGTATAATAATCAAGATCCCAGAAATTCAGCACAAGAACAGAATATTAAAAGCTGTTAGAGAAAAGAAACAGATCACCTATAAAGAAAAACCTATCAGAATCATGGCAGACTTCTCAATGCAAACCCTCGAGTCCAGAAGAACTTGGAGTGAGTATTTCAGGGCCTGAAAGAAAACAACTTTCAACCCAGATTGATGTGCCCTGCAGATCTCTCAAATTTAATGGAGAAATAAGATACTTCCATGATGAAGAACAACTGAAGAAATTCATGTCCACCAAACCAACCCTAGAAAGAGTACTGAAAGACATTCTAGATAGAGATAAAAATGACATGGTCCCAGGAACAGCAGCAGAGGGAGTTCACCAAGTGGGGCAGACAACTGAATGGAGGGGGAAAGTGGGGAGCCAACAGCAGGAAAAATGCATGGCAAAGGTGAACCAGTACATGTTGGCTATAACCATTAATGTAGATGGTCTCAATTCACCAATAAAAAGAAACACAGGCAGAGTGGATTCAAGAAATAAGATGCACCAATATGCATTATACAAGAAACACATTAGCTTGAAAGGAAATTCATAGATCGAAAGTCAATGGAGAGAAAAAAATGCTGCACGTGACAGGGAACCAGAAAAAAGTAGGGGTAGCTTATGCATCAACTGCAGAACAGATAAGAAAGATATGGCATTTTTGGACAATGGAAAGTTACTCAACTATGAAGAAGGATTATCATGAGGCTCTTGTAGCTAAATGGGTGCAACTTGTGATCATGCTTTTGAGTAAAATGGTTCAGACTCACATAGGTGAACACTGTGTTGTCTCCCTAGTAGGAAAAACTGAAGGAGTTAGTGGGATCCAAAATGTACAGTAGATATTGTGAAGGTGAAAGGGGAGGGTAAACTCTAAAAAGGGAAGGTGGTAGCCATTGTCAATTCCCTATTATTTTGTTTTAAAGTCCTATATCATTTTCATTGTTTTGTTTTGATTGGTTTTCTTCTGTTTTATTTAGTTTGATTTTATTATATCTGATGGCAGGGGCAGCTATTTCGAAGATAACAAGATATGTTATGGTAGCCACTGTTGATTTCCTATTATCTTGTTTTGAAGTCCTGTATCACCCTTGCTGTTTTGTTTTCATTGGTTTTCTTCTGTTTTATTTGGTTTGATTTTAACATGTCTGATGGTATAGACAGCTATTTTGAAGATAACAAGAGATGTTATTGGCAGCCATTGTTAATTTCCTATTATCTTGTTTTGAAATCCTGTATTGCTGTCACTGTTTTGTTTCAGTTGGCCTTATTCTGTTTTATTTTGTTTGGTTTTATTCTCTTAAAAATTTTTTAAAAAAATGAAAAATGGTATGGGGAATTGGAGGAGGGGGGAGGGAAGGAAGGAGACTTTAAAAAAGCAAACTATGATATGTACATGTAACCACACCTCAAAATGACTCTAAACCAAATGAACTGCAAACAAGTACTAGTAAAATAAAAAATTTAAAAAAACATAGCTGGGTGTGGTGGCCCATGCCTGTAACCCTAGCACTTGGGAGACTGAGGCCACTATGCAAGTTTGAGGCCAGCTTGGGCTACATGGTGAGCTCAAAGCCAGTATGAACTATATAGTAAGACCCTGTCTCAAAAAAGAAATTAAGGAAAGAAAGAAATTAATTTGGTGTTGCTGTTGAATTCCTCACAGGTATGATAGCATATTTTAACAGTACTGCACTTAGTCTGCTTTTAATCCTTGTACCCTAGGAGGCTGAGGCAGGAAGACTGAAAGTTTGAGTTCAGTATGGGCAACTTAGCAGTTTAATGAGATCTTATGTCAAAATAAAAAGTTAGAAAAAGACTGAGGGTTGAACCATTATCACAAAAACAGATAAACATCTCAGTTTGCGTGTGTGTGTGTGTGTGTGTGTATGAAAGAGCGTATTGCTACACTAAAATACATATATAATTGAAAAGTTACAAAGTTATATTCCTTTTTAAAAATTTTTATCCTACATTCTGACAACAAAAAATTGTGTGATTAAATTTATTAAAAATGTTGTTAAAATCAAACTATGTATACATATGAGCTTCTTGCTGAGATGACCAAGCTACAAAGCATTAAAAATCAGTAGAATTAATAACTAAGCTGGGTATCATCATGCACACCTGTAATTCCAGCATTCTGGAAACTGAGGCAGGAGGATCACCATGAGTTCAGGGCCAGCCTGGGCTAGATAGTGAGTTCAACACCAGCCTGACCTGCATAGTGCGAGGCCCTGTCTCCAACAAAGCAAAACAAAACAAAACAAAACAAAACAAAACAAAACAAAACAACTGAGCCATATCTTGAGTCATGGAAAAGAAGTAAGCTAGGTTCCTAAAGAGCAGTGACTTAGGGATATTAAAAGTTGGAAGAAACACCAGAGATGGGTGTAGTCCATGCCCTTTATAAATTTAGAAATAGGAAATTCAGGTGCCAAGTGGTTACTAGACTTGCCTGAGGTCATGTGACAGCAGCAGCAGAGCCAGTCTTGCACTGGACCCTGGATTCCAGGACAAAGGGCCTTTATAATTCCAGGCCATGCAGCACCAAGGCATCCTTTGCCAGGGTTATATTTGAACATGACTCTTGTTTACTAGATGCCAAGGAATTTTCACAGCAGCCTGTGGGTGGAGAATAGAATCATGTGGTTAAATGGTTGACCTAGTGGTACTGAATGACAGAAAACCTTAGATAAATATTGACTTTCAGTATTTCTTTTTGGAGTTCAAAGTCCCTATCAGTTTTTTAGTGGTTTTCTTACAAATATGCATACATGTATAAGAAGCAGAATTAAAATTCATTATTATTATTATTATTTGTGCTAGTGGAGATTGAACCCAGGCCTTCCCAAGGAGCTATATACTCAGTCCATTTTTTTATTATTATTTTTTTTTATTTTGAAACAGAATCTCATGAAGTTTGTAAATTGCCCAGGCTGGACTTGAACTTGCAAGTCTCCTGTCTCAGCCTTCCACAGTGCTGGGATTACAGGTGTGTGCCACCATGCTGGGCTTAAAATTATTTTTTTTTAACTTAAAAGGACTTGGCAACATCTGTTGAGATAATTAGTGCTGGGAAACCAGCACTGTCAGGGCACAGTTACGAGGTACAGAACCAGAGCCCCCACTTCTCTGTCCCATGTTAGTCCTCATGGAGTCACTTGGTTTTCTAGCCAATAAAATAGGGATGTTGGTGTCTTCACTATTTTCACACATGCTCAGAGGGTAAGTGAGCTGCTTTATTTTTTAACAGAGTTAGAGTAAGAGACTAAAGTTCAGACAAGTTCTTTAATTTACAGTGCTGATTACAAGTTTTCCTGTATCTATGAGTCAGAGATTCTCAAGAATTCCTTTTCACATTCTTTAACATTTTAAGCCTTTTCTTGACTAAATCTTAAATTCAGAAGACTCTGTGAAGTTACCTGTTGATTTCTTCTCTCAGTTAGTTCCCTTTCTCCAGTGACTTTGAGAAATGCTAGAAAGGAACTCACTTCCGTTCAGGGTGATTTGTTCCTTAGCTGAACGACCCCAACAGAAAAAATGTTCACATTATTGAACAAAACTCTTAGTATCATTTTAAAGTATAGTCCTAGTTGTTTTTTTTTCTCATTAAATTTCACTGATTCTTAAAATACTAGAATTAAACTACTGTCTTTCTCCTAAATTTTCAATATCATAGAAAAAAAGAAAATAATGTTTCCGAGTGGCTCTTCTACAATGCTCAAAGCTTTTCCATAGATTTTTACACTTAAAATTCAAAATGAAACTGTACCTCATAGTTTTCCTTCCTGTTTTGATAAAAATAGCAAAATGGTTGAAACCACAAGCTCTGGAATTAGACCTGGATTTATCTACCTCTTACTAACTGTATAACTTGCAAAAGTTACTTAGTTACTCTCAAGTTTTGGCTTCTTCATTTGTGAATTATCATAGTTATAATTCTATTTATGATATGATTATTAAGAAGTTAAGGATATTATGCATTTGAAGATATAATGCACAGTAACTCTTCAATAAATGTTAGCCATTGTGATTATTAGTATCTTTACTCTTTGGCCTAAATATGTTATAGTTATTGTTCTCATTGCTGAGACAAAATACCCAAAACCCCTTAGAGAAGGAAAGGTTTATTTTGCTTCAGTTTGTAGAGGTTTCAGTCTGTAGTTGGCTGGCTCTAAGGCAGGGTGGCATGTGAGAGGGGCCTGGCAGAGGAGAAGCAGTTCATGGAGGGCAGAAGGCAAAGAAGCAGTGAAGCAGCAAGAAACTAGCAGAAAGCAGCAAGCAGCCACAACAGTTGCCCACTTTCTGTCCCTTATATTCTACCCAGGCTACCCACCCTTATGGCAGGTGGCACTCATAGCCAGGGTGGGGCACTGTGACTCAATCCCAGCATCACATCTTTAATCCCAGCATCACACACGCTAGACCCAGACACCTCTATAAAGCCCCACCTATGACCACGTGAGGCTTTGGAAGGGACACCTAGACACAAGCAATAACAGCATAGCTCTCACGATTGTGCCAAATAACTTGTATTTTCTTTGTTTTGTACCTGGTATCTATATGAAGAAATATTTTTGAATTGTCTTTTTGTGTATTAGCTTTCTCCTTTCTGTTTTTAAATCTATATATTCCTAAACATGCATTCTATGATTCTCATGTCTTCTTTTTGACAAAGCTATTGAACAGAAATGAGGATGCTGTGAGTTCTCGTAGCTACTATCTAAGGTTGATTACCTCATGCCCCACTTTATTTTGAGATTTTATGTCCTCCTAAAACTCTAAACAGCTTTTGCCTTTTTTCCCTGGCATCTGTGGCTGTCACTTCTCTTATCTTTCTGACATCAGCAGAGAATGCTCTGAGACCTAGGACCTGGAACTAAATTCTCCAGAGTCCAGACCCGAAGCTTCTTTCCCTTCCTGTCAGAGAGCTGTCTGCTCCTAGGCCACCTCTCTGTTTATTTTTTCATTCCAACTTCAGAAGCTCATTTATGGTCAAGTATGAGAGATTATTTATCCCTATCCCATTCCTTTCCTGGCAGTGTGTTCTTCTTCCTCAAAACAATCATTTTTTAAAAACTGCTGAAGTGTTCCTATGTTTGGCACTCACATTTCTCTTATGAACGAATTCCCTTGGGCACAATCTTTTATCTTTTTCAAAGGTCCCTTTCTTTCTTTCTTTCTTTCTTTCTTTCTTTCTTTCTTTCTTTCTTTCTTTCTTTCTTTCTTTTTTAACGCTCCCTTTCTGAAGACCTGATCCTTGCCTTTTTCACTACTGTAAAACCATCAAGGCCCTTGTATCCCAAAGTTTCCTTGTTTCCACATTGAACACCTTGCTCTTTCTTGTTGGTTAAACTACAGTCCAGGATAGAAGTCTCCCAAATGTATTACTTTACCTTCTAAGGGAAGATTGCTAGCAACATAAACCAGGAACAAATCAGTTGAGAATATACGGCCTCAAAATTTATGTTCACCTGGAACCTGGGAATATGACCATGTCTGGAAATAAGTTTTTGCAGATGTGATCAATTTCAGTGAACATAATGGTGGATTATGGTGGGGAAACACAGATACACACACACACACGCACACGCACACACGCTCAGGTAGAACGCTGAGTGAAGATGGAGGCAGAGATTGCAGGGAGGCATCACTCAAGGAATACCAAAGGCTGAAAGCAACCAGTGGGAGCTAGGAAGAGGCTAGGAAGAAGCCAGGAAGAGACAAGGAAGGATTCTTTCCTAGAGTCTTCAGAAGGAGCACAACACTGCCAGCACCTTGATTTCAGACTTCTGGCTATCAGATACTGAGACAGTAAGTTTCTGCTGTGTTAAAACACAGTTTAGGGTAATTTGTTGTGGCAGCCCTAGGAAACCAACACATGCTGCTAAGAACGTAAGACCACTGTCAGAGTCCAGATGGTCAATTCAGTAGCTGTTTTGCTACATGGATCAGAAGATGTCATGCAGAAGTGGCAAGAAAAGACTTTAGAATTAGAAGACCCAAGCCTGAACCTATCACTTTGGATGATTTGGGGCATGGTCAGTTAATCACTCATAACTTCCATAAAATGGTGATAACACATTATTCATCTGACAGAGTTACTGTGAAGTAAAAGCTCATATAAGAAAGCACATTTTAAATTATAAAACCCCATAAATGCTATCCAGTGCTGTTTAATATAAGTTCCACTACCTGGCTGCTAGCAGTACTATACCCCTCATTTTTTCTGGTATTATCCTCTCTCACCCGCTTCTACCCTCAGTCTTTGAATTTCTGCAGGAATGCTTGCATTCTTGAGTAGTTGTTTTCCCACCTTGACCCTTCAGTGAATCATTTCCATTTTTGTTGTATTTCAGGCATGCATCTCATCAATAAATTTCAATGATTCAGAAACAGTATTTACCATTCCTTATCTTAAAATCTTAAAAGTATGCTTGCCGAGTGCATCGACATATACACATGTGAGTCTTACAATACTTTTTATTTTTGAACTATGAATTTTTTTCCTGAAAATTAAAGGCTTCTGTACCATGGGATCTCTGTATTCCTTTTCAGTGACTGGTTTGAAGTAGTTTATGTGTTAATGTTTTCCTGAGATTTGATCTTTTCACGCCTAGACTGGGTAAGTCTTTTCTCCTCCAGTGAACGCAGCCTTCTTCAGATTACCTTCCTGATGACTTTCCATTATTAATTCATGCAATTTTGTTGCCAGAGAGACATTACTTCTGAGTTAAAATATCATCCTATAATTTGAAAAAACATTTTCTCTCACAATCTTGAAAATAAAAGAGCATAATGATGTTTCCCCCACTTCAAATACTTGAAAAGTTGTCATGTGAAAAGCCATTAGAATTATTCTACACAGAACCATGGATGGAAATTATGGATGCAGATATGATTTTCAAACAACAGTAACAACAACAGCAACAACAGCAATAATAATATTACTTTTCTAATGATCAGAGCTGCTTCCCAACAGAATGGCATTCTGCGGGAGGTTGACAGGTCTGTTTCTGGAAATGTTTAACGACAGTCTTAAATCAGGATGTCAGGAAACAGAGCCTGAAGTGGAGATTCCTGAGCAGGCTCAGGAGAAACCAGTAGAGGAGTGAGGGCAGCAAGATAACAAAGCAGAAGAAGGTGGGCAAAAGATGTGGGTGAAACTCAAGTCCACCCTCAGCCTGACCCTGCGGGGGTTCTGGAGTATGACTAGCATCACAGAGCTGTCCTGCCTTGTGACAGGGAGGAGTCTTTAGTGCCTCTTTATCAGTGAATTACTGCCTGTGAGCTGCTCCTGGGGTGGAGTGGTAGGACCCATCTCCAGGCCAGGAAGCTCTGCAGAAGGCAATTCTTAGGTGGAGGCTACAGTTGAGAGCTGCCAACAGCTGACACTCGGAGCAGCTGGGGGAGGGAGGCTTTGGCCAGATAAATGGGATCAGGGTAGGACACCAACGGCACCTACAAGAAAGAGGATGGTTGGCCATATTCCAGAATAGCTATGTACAAAGCAGTCAGAGGACGCTTCTTCTAGATTTAGTTTTGCTACTGAGAAATACGTTTTTGATCTTCCATTTCTACATATTCCATAAAAAGAAGGTTTTGCAAATCATGATAGTTAAAATTGGTTTATTTGTAAAGTCCTATTGTTCTATGGTGGGATGCTGTAATAGAGTAGTTCTTGGCAGATGGGCTAAAGACTCTAGGTATGGGCTTAGTGAGGGGAGAAAGACACTGGTTGCCACAGTGGTACACTGGTATCCTATGTGCCTCAAGCATTCTCTTCACATTACTGAAGTCATTTGTGTACTATTTTTACCTATGTTTACTATTTTTCATATATGTGATAAGTAAAATAGATTTCCACCTTCAAAACATTATGAAATTCATAGTGGTTGCTTTGTATTAATCGTTCTCTCAATCATTAGATTTATTCTTCAGGGTGGGAAAGAATCCTTCAAAACCATACACTGACAAAAAGGGATGGTATATACAGCAGTGAGTGGGACTATGGCCTAGAGGATGTCTAGTAATTTGTATGGACTCAGCCAAGTTATGTGAATTTTTATCAACTTGATGCATGTATTTGTTTAGGTATATGAGCATTTGGCTATTAATTGTGGAATAATAATGAATGGAATCCCTTTCTCTGAAGAGTGGGCTGGCACTTGAGAGCTGAGGGCTTGATGTAGGTTGTCTGGTTCTCTTTTACTGATGAGGAAGTTAAGGCTCAAAGTCATACTGAGAAGGCACACACCAGTGTCCCCTGACTCCTGGATCTGTGATTATTTCCATTATACAATCAAAGCAAATAATAATTCAAATTGTGAAAAATGACAGGTAATTCTTCAGAACCATATGTACTCAGTTAGAAGTAGGATAAACTGATGACATGTGGTGTCTTGAACAGCAGGGGATACTTTTTATACATCCTTGGTGCCCATTTTCATACTATCGTTATCTTACTATGGCTCCTCCTCTTTAGATTTCTCTTTGTAATTGATTCCCTTTTTCTTTCCATGTTTCAACAAATTCATTTACCTCTATTGCCTATGAAAGATATAAAACATATGCAATACTTTCATTTTTAACCTTTTTCAAATGAAGATAATTTCTCCCCAAGGGTATTACAATATTTAAGAACAAAATAAATATTGTAGTTTGCTGATATCAGTCATTTCTATAACTATGTGACTAATGCTATGCAAATCATGCTAATACTTTGATTCTCACAGTCTCTCCTGATTATGTGTTTTTAAATTTGCTTAACAGCTGGGCTTGTGACATGGCAAGATTGTGAGACAGAGAAAGGAGAAAAAGAGAAGAGCACACATGGGTAACCAGAGTACACTACTGGTTATGTTCATTATTCCCTTCCAAAAAAAACTATTGTCCATTTTTGAAACATTTTGCTTAAGAGGGCAAAAACACTGCCTTTCCTTATAACTTGCAATGTGAGATGCTAATATGAGCTGTGGTCTTGCTGAGGGCTTGACAAATACAATTGTGTTGGGAAACAGTTTGTCATGAGTACCTTACATTTATGCACATTTTGTACATGGACACAATGACTATGCTTGCTTGGAATTATCTTTTCAAGGAAAAGCACATTGCTTTGGAGGATAATATCTTCTTATGAAGCAAATGACAGATTTGTTTACTATCCAATATGATAAAAATAATGTCTTTTGGGGGACAAAGGTTGGGAAAGTTGGTTTGCATCCTTATAAAGAGATTGGAGCTCTGAAAACTTGGGATTCCTCAGCTATAATGTAAATACATTGAATGTGCAGCACCCACCCAGGTTGCTCTAGGAATTTGTGGGACAAAGGAGTTTATACAACTTGAAGCTCCTGCTGCCTCTTTGCTCTGTGAGATAAAGTCCTTTGTCTCTGACCCAGAGGTCCTGTTCCTTCTGCCATCACTCATGAAATAGTACTGTGTAATCTGTTAGTTTGCAAATAGAATATAATCTTAGACTCTTTACAGTTCTTCACAAGTTATCCATTTACCAGCGAAGGCTCTTACTTTGCAGGGTAATTGGCTATGATCACAGAAGGAGCATGTTCTTGTTTCCCAGAGAAATAACACTGGAAACTTTTATCCCTTTGACCAAAGGCTAAA
>RJWT010009576.1:0-25039 GCA_004365215.1 Cuniculus paca | reverse complement strand
GCTCTACTTGTATTAATTTATATTTGCAGCTGCTCCTCAGTTTTAGCATCACTACCTCAGCTACACCTCAAATCATCAGACACTAGATTCTCATAAGAAGAGTGCAATCTAAATATCTGCAGTTCACAGAAAGGTTCATGCTCCTATGAGAATCTAAGGACGCCACTGGTCTGCAAGAACATGGTCCTGTACAGTAATGCAAACATTGCGGAGGGCTGAAAATGCAAAAGAAAGCTTAGCTTGTTCACCCACCATTCACCTTGTGGTGTGCAAATGTGGGCTGGCAAGTGGGAACAACTAGGTTAGAAAACTTTTGAACAAGACCACTCATATTTAGTGTGCTTGTTATCCCTTGTGGAACCTTGTAAAAATGAACATTTTTATTACTTAGGTCCATAGCGTGGCCATGCATTTTACATTTCTAACAAATTCTGGCTAAGGCAATGCTGCTGGTCTGATGCCAGCTATGATAAGCAAGTCCTGGGTTATGAGGCAAAATATTAAAGCCAACAGTTTGGTTTTGTGATTAATCTGAAGTCTACCTTTTGTGTGATACTTCATAGTTTTTCAATATTTTCTTTCTGTTTTACTGATAGACTACTTTCCCTCTCTAAGTTCTGTACTTTTACCATTTATTTTTGTTCATAAACAAAATCAAACTACAAATCCTCTTCTGCCTTTGTATTGGTATTTGAAAAAAGGAAAAGACAAATGTGCATTTAATTCATCAACTATCTTAAAATAGAAAACATAATTGTTTGATATTCATCTTTTCTTCCTAAATAGTCTTCTAAAATACTGGTGCACTTTACTATAAAAATAGACTATCTTAATAAATTTTTCAATGGGAAAAACAGAATAATGATGACAAAGTTTATGAAGAGTATTTAAAAGGAAAAGATAAGTAAAAAGAACATATTGTGTGTATTATCTTGCATATTAAAACTTTAATTTTCTAAAATGTCTTCATAATGTGCCTATTACACAAAATAAAACAGCATTTATAAACACTTTCTAACATACTACTTCATTTAAGAGATCAAAACAATATTTCTATCTCCTAGGGATCTTTTATTAGCAAATTTTCTGTAGCCAGAAATAAAACAGAATGCATTGATTAATGCAGATGTCTCTATACCAAAATGAAAATATAAAATGAATACGTGGAGAAATATCTAAATTTTATGAGATACATATTATGATCTCAGTATTGTTAACATTAATGAAGATTTCAAAAACTTTAAATGCAATCACCTTTCTATACTGTTTTGCTTTTTCTGGCGAGGCATAACTTTCTCACAATTTAGATGGCATGCTACCAACTGCCACAAGAGGAAAACTGAACAGATCTGCTCCTCCATTACAGACACAAAGACATGATGGATCACAACTGCATGCATCATTAGAGCATTTGCTATGGAAGCTTGGATTTCTCGTCTCATATGACAGACTCTAGACTTCTTATCAAATGCATTGTGTTATGTGCAAAAGAAGCAGCAGACATTAAACCTCCCATATTATCTCTTCTGACCCTGAAAAGGTTATTTGGCCTAATCTCATTTGAAGCCAGAATTCTGATTCTAGTAAATTGGATCTTCTGTCTGACCCTATTTCTAGTTTTCATTTACCTTCTTTAATTAATAAATAAGATGACAGAAACTATTCTGACTGATTTTGCAAATGTAGATATGCAAGGGGTCTTAGAGTGCATCAACTGCTTTGTTTCTGTTTTATTTTGTTTGCTTTTTTGTTTGTTTGTTTTTAACTGGTTTGTTTTTAACTTATCATTTGGGGAGCTCAGAAATGACCTCTTGGAGGGCATTGGCAGGCAGAAAATGATCAGGCACCCTGTGCTCCAAGTCTTCTTTTTAAAGTTTATTTTATTCATGCATGTTTGCAGTATATAATGTCTATATTCACCTTATGGAGTTGGTGCCTGTAGTTAACTCATCTTAGTTCTTTTTAATGCTCTTCCTTCCCTTGCCTCCTCCCTCTCCCCTTCTCTAGATGTGCAATGATTATAGACATTATATGTAATTGGTACATAAACACAACACTTCCCAATTCTTTCCATGTCCTCTTTCCCACCCCGCTCCCCTCCATCACTCTCTTTCTCATTTTCAAAAGATCTGTCTTTCATTTGCTCTATACTTCATTTATACTTTGATTTCTCATACAAGAAAAACCATACTATATTTAAGCACATACATCTGATTCATTTCACCAAAAATTACATTTTCAAATTACATCCATTTTCTTAGAATTGACTCGAATTCATCCGTTTTTATTACTCTGTAGTGTTTCATAATGCATTTTTAAAGTTTATTTGCTGTTGATAAATATAGGCACCTTTCAAGATTTAGGTATTATGAATTGTGTTGCTCTAAACATTGTGTGTTGGTTACTTTTCTCTGGTTGCTGAGATAAAATACCTGATGCCTGAAATGAAGGAAGGAAAAGTTTATTCAGCCTACAGTTCCTAGAGGTTTCAGTTCATAATCAGCTGGCTCCAAGTTAGGGTGTCATGGCTGAGGGGCAGCATGGCAGCTGTGGCAGATACCAAAGGTGACAAGAGCAAAAGGACAAAAGGCACAAAAGGAAAAAGCACGCCTCCTTCCCTTCCTTATATTGTATGCTGGCTACTCACCCCTGGGTGGGTGCAGCACTCACACTGCCAATCCCTGCAATAGACAATGAACCAATCACAAATGCTATACTCAGCTGTCTGTGAAAGGCCTGCCCCCTACCATGACTGCATGAGGTTTTAGGGGGACATCTAGACACAAACCATAACACGCTGATACACATGTATTGCTGTAATGTGGTATCTTTAACTCCTTTGCAAAGGTGTCTAGAAGAGGAATACATGGCTTTTTTTTTTTGATGAATCTGCACGATTTTCAAAATGGTTATACATTCCCACCAGCAAACTAAGACAGTTCCTTTATTCACTGCTACCTCACCAGGATTTATTATTATTGAATTCTTGATAATGGCCACTTTTTTCTGGCATAAGATGAAATCTCAGTGTTGTTTTAATTTACGTTTCCCTAATGGCCTGTGATGTTGAGCATTTTTTCTTGTATTTAATGATTATTTCTTCTCAGAAGTGTCTATTCATTTCGGTTGCTTTTTTTTTTTACTTTATTTTAGGAATTTTATTTTTTGTATTCTTTATATATTATAGGTATAGGTTTTCTGTTCAAAGTAGTGTTGGCAAAATTTTCCCATTCCATAGGTGTATCTTTACTCTGTTCATTGTTCTCTTTACTGTGCACAAAATTTTTAATTTGATATAGTCCCATTTGTTGACTGTTGCTGTTTGACTCATGCATTTTCTTATGCCTATGACTTCAAGAATTTTACATATTTTATGTACCAACAGGTTAATTGCTTCTGTTTTAGTGTTTTGATCTTTAATCCATTTTGATTTTAATTTAGTACATGGAGAGAGATGTTGATGTAGATTAAATCTACTGGATAGAGATAACTAGTATTCCTAGCACCATTAGCTAATGAGGTTATCTTTCCTCCAGCAAATATTTTTGGGCCCTTTGTCAAAGATCAGTTGGCTAACTGTATCTGAGGTTGTTCCTGCATCCTCTATTCTGTTCCATTGGTCCACATGCCTATACTGTGGCAATATTACACTGTTTTTATCTCTGTGGCTTTGTACTATGACTTGAAATCTGGTGTTCTGATCCTATTTTACTCTTATTCTCTGGATTACTTTCTCTTTCCTTGGTCTCTTCTTTTCCATATGAATCTTAGGACTGTTTTCTTAACTTCTGTGAAGAAAGTTATTGGCATTTTGATTTGGATTGCATTAAATTTGAATATCAGTTTGGAAGTATAACCATTTTTTTAATATTGTTTCTGCCTATCCAGCAACAGGGGATATCATCCTATTTTCTGATGGTCTATTTGATCTCCTTTTTTAGAATTCTATAGTTTTCTTTGCAGAAGTCTTTCACTTCTATAGTTAAATTCCTGAGTTTTTAATTTTTATGCTACTGAAAATGACATCATTTGCCTAATTTCTGCTTCAGGAGATAATTATTGGTGTTAAGGAAGGCTACTTATTTTGCAGTGTTGGTTTTATAACCTGCTAGTTTGCTGAATTTGTTTATTAATTCCAGTGTCTTTTAGTGGAGTGTTTTGGATTTTCTATGTAAAGGATCACACTGTTTGCAATTCATTGTGACTGCTGTGCTGATAAGGGTCCTGTGAACCATTCTATTTGAACAATATATTACAGTCATCTTATTCTGGTTCATGTTCCTCATCTTACACTGAAACCTAAAAAGCTTAAATGATATTCTCCATCTAGTTTCATTTACAAGTGACGGAACCTGAATTCATACTCATATATTGAGTTGAAGAGTACTTGTCTTTTTCCTGACCTGGTAATTCCTACCTATATTAAGTTGGTCATTTGACTCACCTGAGGAATTTATTGTAAGTCAGATTCATGTCTCTTGCACCAGGCATCCTCACATCAGAATTCCTAGATGTGAGTCCTGAGAATCTACACTCAAAATGTCTTTCTTGGAGATTCAGATTAATTTACAAAATTTTACATCTAGTTAAAAAAAATCCTATTTTCACTCTCATTTCACTCCTTCCTAACCTGGCTATCTTTACTGTAAACTTTGTTTCATTCACATTTTTCACCATTCTTCATAATTTTATTCACTGAGATTGTTATATCACCTTATTAAGATTTAATCATTATCTGAAATTAGGTTTTATCCCTGCTTGATAGGAAGTTATACCCACTTAAAGATTCCTTAAATAAATGAATATGAGTATTTGGATTTTGTCTAGATACACTGACTTCTTACTAGTGTCCACCATTCTTAATATATTCACTTTCAAAAGAATCTTTTAGCTCATATTTCAAATATGTTTGAAAATGATTCTCAGAAACATAAGATCTTAAAATTAATTTATTGATTTGTGTGTTTTCTGGTGAAATTCTATGGAAATTTTAATTTGAAATCTAACATTTACTTTTTATTTCACTAAAAGGGTATGTTACATCAGTGGTGTGCTATGTGTTAGGGGAAGCCAAGTCCGTTAGCCTTTAGTATGAACTTGAGATGAGCAGCTAGTGCAGTAAGACTGGCTGCGTCACCAGGGATATAGCTCAGTTGCACCAGCACCTGCCTGGCTGAGTGCAAAGTCCCAGGTTCAATTCCCAATAGAAAAAGAAAAAAAAAATGAAAGAAAGATATGCTGAGTGACAAGTGAGACTTTTGGACTCAGTAAAGTACGAATCCAAATCAATTTCTGTGAGCAACCACCTCACTTTCTGTATGGATAAAAATTAAGGTAAATTTTCTCCTTAATTGTGTCAAAACAAGGTTACTCAATGAATTCACCTTTACCCAGGGAGGCAAAGCTAAAGTCAATGCTCTCTCTATGCATGCTTTCAAGATTCTTTTTTCCCATTTTTTAGCGAAAAGAAAATATTTTAGATTGGCAAAATCCATTTCTACACATTTTCTGCTCTAGCTTCTCATATATGTCAAGTGCTCAAAAGTTACCAAGAGTTTTTTGAAAAGTTATTTTTAAAAGACTGATAGGTATCTAACTGTGGCTTTCAATCAGTATTATTAAGGGATTTTTTAAGGGAATCTATAATTCTACCTCCAATAACATTTGCTATAAGGCACACTTGCCCCATCCAATCCTCTCCCACCCACAGACGTAACACAAGATCACACATAGACACAGACACACACAGACACACACACACACACACGCAGACACACACACACATACACAAACACACACATATATATTTGATTTGTATGTGTGCTTCTCAAACCTGAGTGATCACTTGCATCTATGGGAGACTTAAGTACTTCTTGAATTCTATATGTCAGAAATTCTTATTCAGAAGAATGGGCAAGGTCTTAAGAATTTACTGTTTCCAACTCCACATGTGATTCTAAAGTTTACTTAGATTTGACAACAAGTCACCTTAGTAATATACAGTATACAAATTGCTATATTCTAAAACTTGCTATGCTATTGCTGGTGCAGTTTTGTGTTGAAAAGACTATCTGAAAAATTATCGTTATGAGTACTTTATAGCAATCATATCTGACAACAAAACTTAAGGAGTATTGAATAAGATTCAACAGTAAATAATTGATTATTAAGGATTTGTACTATCTACCATCCTTGAATTTTTAAAATAAATTTTTCTTCTAAGTAGTGATATAGTTAAAAAAGTAAAATTTTCTTAGTCTAAATTTTATATATGTGCCTCTATTTTATACATGGATTCTGTAAGTGAAAGACAACATGAAAACAAAATTTAAATATAGTGATTAGATCATCAAAATGTAATGTACATTTTATGTTTTGTGTATGGAAAATGAATAAGCATCACAAAATTAAAGGATTTTTAGAAAGACTACTATAATATATAAAATTTTGTTTCTGTAACTATAAAAGCAAAAATAATAACAGAATGGTTGAAAGAAATATAGGCTATAATTGACTTAATAAAGTTCAGTGAATTAAAAAGTATTCATGACTTTTCTTAGTAATGTAATGTGACATTTAAATGAGTCTATGACTATGATGAGAAAAATTTTAAGTGAAATCCTATATGAAATGTATTTTCTCTGTTTTAATTCATAATGAAGTAGAAACCAGACCTCTAATGTGTTCAATAAAACTCTTCGTGAAATTAAGACTATTATGTCTTAATTTATTGTACTCATAAAGTATCAGATATTGGGTATAATCAATTTTATGGGATTCCATTTGAGTACATGGTAGCGTTATAAGATAAACTTTTAAACCATGTACTGCACAGTTCATATCTGTCTTCCTGTACATGAAAAACATGGCTACATGAACATAAAGTTTTTCTTCTGAATCTGAGCTTGCCTTCACAATTCTTCCAAAGGTAGCACTCAGGCTACTGGCAAAAATCAATCATGATTGTTTTTGAAACACCTTTTGAGTGTTCATGTGTGATTTAAATTTACATATATTTACACAGCATGAAAAAGTATCCCCTTTTGCAATATGCAATACAAACTTGGATTTTTCCTAAAATTACAAATTAGGGTATGTGCAGTTTTCATAAATAATCAAAAACACACTTTGATAAACCTAGTACATCTTTATAATACAGAAAACAGTAATAATAGAAGGTTGTATTTTTTCACTATTCTTTGCTGTGCTATGTTATTATAAGTCCCCCACTCATGAATGAGCTCCGTTCCAAGGGAATGTTATTAATTCAGATTCATTTGTAAGTCTGACAGGGTGAGTCTTATACAGCTTTGACACAGATGTACAATACAAAGCATAAACACCATACACACACACACAAAGAATGAGCAACATCTATCATCTTTTCACATTAGTCCAATCTCTCAATTATTTTTTCTTTTGATTCCATGATTATTGCTTTGAGCTTCCTAGAAGTCCCTTCTCCATTACCACTGCTTTTCCTGTTGTTTCTGGACATCCTAAGCTCTGAGTGAGCACTGTGTTACTGTACACTATCACACTGTACAGTAAGCACACAGAAATGCGACTGCGACAGTGTTCGGCAGACATGCAAGCTACCTCTGCAATTTGTTCTCATCTATGAATGCTTCTAATATAAGGACCATTCAGAGCTGTGAAAGTTCACAACTTGAATGTTTGTAGATCAGGGACTTACTGTATAACATTCACCTGTAATACTTTCAGCATTTACCATGAAATTAATCCCTCTTTTTATTCTTTCAGTTATTTTAACGCCTTTACTTTTACTTCTTTGTGTTCTTTTGTCAGATCCCTATTGATTCGTCTCTTAACTTTTCTTAAATTTTTATATTCTTAATCCATGTTGTTTTTAGAAAATGTGTTTCTACTAATTTTTTATTAGATTAATACAGTTTTGTGCCGGATTTTCTACTTTCTTAGCATTTCTACTTGAGCAAGCATCTTATTCTTAATAAGCATGCTCTCCATGCATGATGTCATGCTTGGGAAATCTAGCCAGACTCAGCTTCTTATTTCTGTTCTGATCTCTCTTGATTGGGACCACAATTCTCTCAGCTCTATCATTATTTCTTAGATTAGTATTCTAATTCTCTGTTTTCTCTGTTCAGCCCAAAGTTTCAATGATACTTTTACTTATTCTGCCTTTGACTCTTTGCAGATGGCATTAACATTTATTTCCTTTCAAGAAAGTCTTATATGTGGAAGAATACATTCAAAATCACTTTGAAAATCATGGATATTTTCATTAGGTTGGTTTAACATTAAAATCTCAAAAAATGAGAGTTTTCACACTGTTTTCAGTATGACTTGATATAAATTCAAATTCAAGTTCTGAGAACCAGAGAAATGGATAATTTAGCTCAGCTTAGACCTCTGGAGACCTGACATCATTGTTAACTGTGAGAAAGCTGCATGGATGACACAAGAACTTTCCTTTCTTGTTTCCAGGAGAAATTTGTTAATACGTGCATTTTTCTATTGCTGCATACAAAATTACCAAAATGTTAATGGTTTAAAATAATGCATTGATAATGCTGTAGTTTCTGTATGGCAGAAGTTGGCTTATTTGAGTCTTCTGTTTAATTTACGTAACGCTTCAGCCAGAGTTGGGTTCCCATCAGATGTTTGAGTGGGAAAAGATCATGTAGAAGGTTCTCAGCAGCTTTCAGTTCCTCTTGGCTATCCGTTTCCTCTTTGACTTCTCTCACATAACGTAATGTTTTCAGGTGGTTCTATGTTGAAACATGCATGTTTCATTTCTTTCTATTGTAAAGTGGTGTTCCTTTTTATTGGTTATCTTTGTATTACTTCTATCTGTCTATCATCTATTTATTTTGCAGTATTGAACATTGGAACCGGTACCTTTGCATTGGTCTATTTTTATTTTTCATTTTGAAGGAGAGTCTCACCAAGTCACTAAATTGCAGGGTTCTGACTGATGATTCTACCTTCCAAGTTCTCCACAACTTACAGTTGTGGCCCACCATACCTGCCTTAGTTACATTTTAACATATTCACTTTAGGGTAGGTGTGGTAGTGCACATCTGTAATCCCAGCACTCAGGAGGCTGAAGTGGGAGGATTGTCATGAGTTAAAGGTCAGCTTGGGCTACATAGGGAGTTCAAGGCCAACCTGTATTGCAGAAGGAGACCCTCTCCCAAAAAACAACACAAACAAAACAATCAAATAAATGAACGCTTGAAATTTTCACTTGGAGATTTGTATTGTTTCCTATTTCAACTATTATAAATTGTGTTCTGATAAATCTACATATACAGATCTTTATGTGTACATGTTTTCATTTCTCTAGGACAAGTACTTTTTGAAGAAATATATAAATTTGTTTGGATTTTGGTTTAATTGTATTACAGATATATCTGATGCAACCAACAGTTAAACATTTATTAAAGAAAACTATAAATAAAGAGCAAAATGAAAGGATTATAGGAAGTAAGGAAATAGATTTTTCCCAAGTGGTAAGGGAGTCAAGGGAGGGAGTGAGCAGGCAGGGTAAGGGAAAAGTTTGAAATAATAATTAAACACTTGATCTTAGCCAAAAGACCAAGAAGCAATTGAAGCAATAATTAAAATATGTTGCTGGGCATAGTGGTGCCTGCTTGTAACCCCAGTACTTGAGAGGCTGAGGCAGGAGGTTCACTGCGAGTTCAAGGACGTGATGGGCTACCAAGTGAGTTCGAGACTAGCCTAAACTGCACAGTGAAACTCTGTGTCTCTGAGAAAAAACAAAAAAACAGAAAAACAACAACAAAAAAAAATGAGATGTGTTATTTACACATACCAACTCTTGGCAAGGACTATAATCATTATGTACTGCAAACATGTACTAATAAAAAGAAAAATTTATTTATTTATTTATTTTATTTTATTTTTTTTACGGCACCGGGGATTGAACTCATGACCTTGCACTTGCCAGGCAGGCGCTTAGGCCGCTGAGCTAGATCCCCAGCAAAAAGAAAAATTTAAAAAAAGAAACACTCTCTATGAGACTCTATTGCTTTCCATTTCATTTCCATGGTTGATGTTCTCTGATTAAAAGTGATTCATACATAGAATTTGAATGGAAAAAGAATCCTGTAGTGAGGGCATAATTTCCAGACGAATGTGAAAATTTCTCTCCCTTGAAAGGAAGTAAGTGCTGTTCTGCAACATCAGAAACATACTGATTTATGAAGTTCCATAAAGATACTAGAAATGCTTAATACATGCAAAGTTAATCAGATGATATTGTTTCTACTTTTGTGCTGACCAAAGTAATAAAAAAGTCACATTAAGAAAGAATGTTAAAACACACTAAATATACTTTTGTATTTGAAACTTTGCTAAAATGACACAATACTTTTATCAAACATTTGACTAAAAATTGAAAAGCGTATCACTAAGGAAGCAACTATATCCTTGGAATTAGAAGTAAGTTGTCATTAACTCAGACTTCAGTAAGAAATATGAAAAATTTAGGTAAGATTTAAAATGATGTTTAAACTCATACTTAACAAAAAATTTTCAGTACAAATGAATTACTTGGTAATGGAATGATAATTTGTGTCACCAAAATTAGTACCGTGAAACTCTACAAGGTAATATGATGGTTATTGGAGGAAGGTCTTTGGAAAATAATTAGGCTCTGACAAATTCTTGAAGTTGGATCTCCCATAAAACAATTAGTGACCTAATAAGAAGAGACCAACTCTCACACCCTTTCCACCAAGTGAGGGACATCATGAGAGGACCACCATCTGTTAAGGATGGGGAGACCTCTCACAAGACATTGCCCCTATTGGCACCAAGATCTAGATATCAAACTCTGAGGCTGTGAAAGCAACTGCTCTTTACAACACCTAATCAATGATGGTGTTTTATTACAGCGCAACCCTGCCTCTGAAAGCTAGGACACCATTTTAAGGGAAAATGTTTTCAAACACTCTCAATTCTAAAAAATGCAAGAAAATATTTATGCTAGTTAGAGATTACTTTTAACACACTAGGAAGAATGTTTCAGACACACAAAGTTAAACAAAAGGACACTTCATAATTTTATTGGTAATTTAGTGTGATAAAATTTCATTTATTTTAACATAGTCTCTAACACTTTCTATAATTCTGACTTATCTTCCTCTAAATTTGTTTGAGTTACTAAGATTTATTATAGTCATTTCTTTTTTAAGATTATAAAACATTTTGAAAAAACTATTTTTTCCCTTGATAGATGAGCCTACCATATTTTCAAAATTTTTAATAATTTTTATTTTATTTTGAGACAAGATCTCACTAACTTGCCCAGACAGGGTATGAACTTGTGGTCATCCTGCATTAGCCTTGCAGAATTGTAAGATTATAGGTATGTGCCATGATAAGAGACCAAACAACTATGTTTTGATATGCTCATGGTAATGTGTACTTCTTAAAATCACTCAGAATCCCTTCCAATGTTGTTTACCTCCAAGATATTTTTATTTAATAAGTACTATAATGAGTACATTTAATAAGTACTATAATGAATATACTTCTTCATGAAATGACTAACTTTGAACATTGTGTCTTTAAATAGGGTATTTTACTCCATTACCCTTTATGACATATTTCCATATTTTAATTTATTTAAAACTAAACCTAATTAAGAAATGACATAGCCATGCAGACTATCTGAAATTGATGTTTTCAGTTTACAAATAAACAAGAGAGAATCACTTTTCTAGATTTACTCTTAGAATCTCATAGTCCTGTTAAAAAGTGATTACATTTAATTACTTCCTAGGATAATTACACACATTTGTTCATGAATGAAGAAAGATAGTACTGTCAGCATCACACTGTATGTATTAAAATGTCTATTTCATCAATCTACACAAGATATTCTATTCACTGCTGATATTTCGGAGTGAATAATTCTTTATTCTGGGAAAATTTCATGCGAACTGGAGAATGTTTAGTAGCATCCTTGCTTCTAAAAAGGGAGTATACACCAATAACATCCTCTTCCAGCTCCTAGGACAACTAACAATGATTCCAAGCCATGTCAAATGGCCTCCAATGGGGAACTCTAGTTGATAAGCCCTGAACAACACTGCTTTTCTTTTTAATTTTCAATGAATAAATAATACATATTCAGTTATTTTGTACATCACATGTATTCTGGAGGGAGTTCATCACTTTCATGTACTCCAGAGGAAGTTTAAACTTTATGAGATTTAAATTCTTTATCTATAACGTATGTGAGCAGCGCTAACTTGAAGCATGTGAAATTATGAGATGAAATATTGTTAAATATACAGAATAAGAATTCAGGCATACTAGAAATTCTTTACTTGCTCATTTTTTCCTACAGCACTTGGTTTTTCTGGGTGGGAAGGGGTTGAGACAGGGTCTTGCTGTGTAGTTCAGGCTAATCTTAAATTTACCATATAGCACAGACTGGTCTGGAACTTCCAGCAATCTTCCTGCCTCAGCCTCCCAAGTGCTGACCTTAAAGACATGTACCACGATTCCTGCTTAATACTTGACTTTTTAAAGACCAGATTTAAATTCTGTTTTCAGAGAAGGGTTAGAATTTTCTTTCTTGAAAAATTTAGGAATTTCTACAGTCTGTAAGACCTTGAATTTTCATCCAAAGGAAAAAATATTCTAGAAGGCAATATATCTAACTTCCAAGTCAAAACAGGAAACATAAATGAGAAGAATGAATAGCTACTTAGTAGTTTTTAGAGCCAAGTTCACAAGTGAATCAAGGAGGGGTCTGGAGTTAGTGTCTGGTCCTGGGGAGGTGAGCTGTGATACCAAGGTGTCTTTGTATCTCATTAGGATGGTTGACTCTGCTGGCTCTCATAATTATAAAAACTAAGACACTTCCTATTGACCCTTACAGGAGTTACTGACACCTATTCCTTGCAGGGAATATTACTAAACAATTGACCGGAATATAAAACAGGAAAAATACAACCAGTTAAGCAGAGAATACACAAGAGTGGTAAGTGGCAGACTTTTGACATTAGTGTCCCAGACTCCATCTTAGGACTTAATATATAATTTTTCAGCTAGGATTGGAGACATGCTTTTTATAATGAACAATTTGGCTGCAATTTAAGGAATGTGAATAATACATTTAATAGTTGTTGGACTTCTTGAAATTCAAGGTATTTTTTCATATTACTCAAAATTCTGGTTAGGTTGTTAGTATGAGCAGTTGCAGTGCCTCAAGTAAGTTATTTTTCAAATTCTATCATTTTACTTTAGAAGGACTGCTGCTCTCTAAATAATTGATTTTAGAAAGAGGAGACCCTTATCAGCAATTCACTTGATGTTCAGAGGTTGTAGTCTTTTAGCTGCTGGCTACAGGCTCAAGAGTAACATTCAAATATGCCAGCCTTCCTTTTAAAGTTGATAGTTGCCAGGTGCTGTATTTGCATTGTGTTGCCATAAAACTAAAAATATAAGCAACTCTTTACCATTTAATGCCTTATTTTGTTTATTCTTAAGTGGAGAACTGTGTCTGTGGCTATTTTACATAAGAATCTAAGCAGACCATCACATACAAAGTATTCAAAGTTTGCAAGCTGTTCTCCCCAAGGTCTTTTGATTAGTAGGAACTAATGCCCACATAGAGTACATGACTATGTAAATAATGAATCTCAACATTAAACCTGGCTTAGCAGTTGATAGAGAAAAGTCTTTGCTTTTAAAAGGTTAGTACTGACTTCAGAAATTAGACAGGATCCATTCTTATTTTTGATTAATGTACAGCTTTCTTTCCATTGGCAATTTACTCAAATTTATATAGTGGTCTCAAGACTCTCATACAAAAATATAACCTAATAATTTATGATAATATTAAAGTTACAGTCATCATACTATGGGTAAAAATGATAAAAGAACAATGAGTTCAAATATCTACACTAACTAGAGTTTCATTTTTTCTCTATTTTTGAATATGAATGAGATGTTTATTTAAAATACTTTGAGGTTTTAAATGCAGCACTCTTTCTCAGTGAGTTTTATTATTTCTGTTTTTTTAAAAAATCCCTAGTTATGTGGGCCTTATTTCTCTCCTTGGTTCATCAGAATCATTGGCTATTTGGTTTTTTTGTACCCTGTATTTTAAGATAGATAATACAAAAAAATCATTACTGTGATTAGAAAAAACATTTATGTACTCTGTCTGATTTACTTTTTTAAGCTATGAGTGGATCCTTTCTGGTACTAGGAGACCAAACCCGCATGTACAAACCTGGAATATCTCAGATCATTTCCTAGGCACCTAAGGATAGTTGACTCCTCAACTAAGGATAGTGCCAACAGATACTAAATCTTCAGTGCCTCAGAAATCTATGTCCTGGCACCAAATAATACCTGGATACTCCAGCTATTGCTTTGGATCAACTTACTACAAACCTTGAGACCAACGACATACCATATTTTCATACACTACAGGTCTTTCTGAGCATCAAGAATTTGACAATATTACGTAATAATAGGTAACAAATATAACAGCTTGAAAAGAACTCTTGATTATACTGTATAATTTCTCCTGCAAGGACTAAGTTTCAGTTTCATACATTGACCCTCACTGGAGAATACTCCTTTTTTTTGTACCGTTCAACACTTACCGCCTTAAATTTCTGATATTGTTAAACTACTGTCAGGAATAGAGCTACGCCTACAATTCTTTCAAAAGGTCACCAATATAATAGCCAAAATATAGGATTTGGAACAAATGATGTTTGAAAGATGATATAACGTCATACAACATTGCACATCACAATTCATGAGTATTATTTTGACTAAGTTAAAATGCAAAATGTTACAACCATAAAAATATTGAGACAATGGAGCCATTCTTGAATAAAGAGTTTGTACAAATTCTTGGAAACTAAACATTACATTTACATGTCATATATTTATAGATTTTAATGTGGCATGATTTATGTAGAAATGTTTCCTATGCTTGATGAACCTTAGAAAGCTTATAACAGAATTTGACATCTTCATAGCTCATGAAAGTCTCACTGATTTGTATTTGCAACAATTTCAGTCTCTTAAAATGATTTCTATGTTTTGCTGCCTTTAGAATCTAAATAATTCCACTAAGTTCATAGCAAAGTTTCAAGTTTTTAAATTGTGTTTCATTTTTTTTTTGTTTTGCAAATATAGCCTAGACACTAGTAGCATTTTTCCAAAAGTTCCTTTATAATATTTCAAGTCAATCTTAGCAGAAGTTTTAGCCAGAAAATCCAGGTGAAATAGATAATTACATAAATTTCTGTCTCCAATTAAGTGGAATTCAAAAATAAAAAATATGTATCATTTGCACAGTTTTTAAAATGTTACAATATAAGTGTCATTAGGGACCACACCACACAGATGAGGATATAATTTATTCCACCTCAGAAGGAACTATATTTCTTTCAGACATTTCAAAGAGAACTTACTTGTAAAGGTAATAACCAAACTGTGTTTAAAGAATAAGGAGAATGACCTCGATTAAAAAATAAAAGAAAGAGAGACTAAGATTTGGTAGATCAGATTGGTGAATGAGTTGAAATTTTATAACATTTGGTTAGGAAACAGGAAGGACATCTTGAAGTCAAAACTGGTACAAGAAAAAAGTGAAAGATAAGGAGGGACAAGATAGTGAGTTTTTAGACAATTCAGCTTAATTCTTAAAAAAATTGTTACATCCAAGTATGTTCCAAGTTTTACAAATCTGGCAAGAGAGGGGGCTGTAACTGAGATCCAGCAGGAAGATATTAAGAACCGACACTGAGGTGATTATATCTCAATTGTCTTTGCTATTTATCTTAGCTTGTTATCCATATTTTTTTTGTAATCTACACATTGTGCCAAGAGACAAATAGCTAAACAAACAAATATTAACCTTTGTATTAACAAATGTTAGCAGTTTTGTCAAAGTGCAAACCAATCACACTTAGTAATGAGTAGACAAAGAATATAGCTGACTTATATTTCTACTTTTTGTTAAATTGGTAGATGGTGGGTGAATAATAAACCAATGGAATCCAAAAAAGGAAGTAGGAAGTTACAGATGTAAAGTGAATGATGTTTGGTTTTCAATTTTCTGAGTTCTATACAACAACCAGCTATATACATATATACATGGATACAAAGACATCACAGGAAAATTTTTTATAATAATAAGTCTTGAAAAGGCAGATGCAAACAAACTTCACAAAATATTAGTATTTAAATCCAGCAAAATAAAAGGAACTACATAACCCGATCAAGTACCCTCTACCTCAGAAAAGCAAAATTGATCTAATACTTGAAATAAATTAATACAGTGAATAATAGAAAAAATAGACAATAATCACACCATGTATGCAAGAATTATAATCACAAGCTCTACCACAGTGCTGTGGGAAAGTCAGCCCTCAACCTGTACAGCAGTCGGTTCTAAAGGCCCAGACTTGGTCAGTAACAGAGAGCTTCTTCCTTAATTTTTGCCTTGCTTCCAAACTCAGCACAAACTACACAAAGCCTAACATGCTCCCCAACTAACAAGATTGGATACTCTCAGTCTAACTAGCCCAAATCCAGCTTCACTAACTCAACAAGCTCCACTCAGAACACAGTTGAAGCCTTTTCTTGTTTTCATAAACGTCTTCTCACTCTTCTCTCTAGCTTCGAGCCCTCCCAAATGCAGCTGGTGGTGGCTGCCTCTCTCCTTATTCTGAGCTCTGTAAATAACCCCTGGTGTTCCCTTCCAGTGAACTTTGGTTATTTGACTTGGCAACGCAGCATAACTCATAAAACAAAGCTAATTGATACATATCAAACTCTGTGCAATGGGTACAGTTATATAAATTCTCTTCAAATGTCCTTGAAATTTTAAATTTTTCTATCATTTAATTGACACACGCAGGGAAATTCCACCAATGCAAAAATTAAAAATACTACAGTTCAAAATATCCAAACTCTATGTAATATCAGCCACAGAAAAATTCTTACCTTTGAATTATTGAGTGAAAAGAATATCACCATTTGCAGAAAATTTAACAATAATCATTACCTAGAAATTAAAGAATTTAACATAGGCAATAAATATTCATGTTTATAGCAGCACAAATTATAGTAGTTACATCTTGTAGACAGCATGCATGTCCATTGACAGATGAATGAATAACGACAATATGATATTTATACACAATGTAGCATTGCATTGCCATGTAGAAGGATAAAACTGAGACATTTATAGATGAATGGCAAAAACTTGAGAACCAAGGTTAAGTGAAGTAAATCAGACACACAAGCTTAAATATTTTATAGGTTTTCATATATGAGAATATATATATATATATATATATATAATTAAGGAGCAAATTAAAAAATAAATAGAAAGTAGGAGAAGTGCAAATAATTCCCTAAATTGCCTATCCTGCTGTTTCAAAAAGGAGAGCAAGTCAAGCCTAAAGCTCATACAAGAGAGGAAATTATAAAGATCAGAGAATAAATTAATGCAATTGAGACTAAGAAAACAATGCAAAGAATTAATGAATCGAAGAGCTGGTTCTTTGAAAGAATAAATAAAATTGAGAAACCTCTAGCCAACCTTATCAAGAAAAAGAAAGAAAAAACTCAAATCCATGCAATAAGGAAAGAAAATGGTGAAATTACTACAGATCCCATGGAAATTCAGAAGATCATAAACACCTACTTTGAAAATATTTACTCACATGGAGGGAAAACACAGAGGAAATGGACAGATTCCTAGAAACATACAAAATGCCAAAGCTGAATCAAGAAGATATAACAATTTTGAATAACCCAATACCAGCTACTGACATTGAAAATGTGATTAAAAATTTACCAAAAAAGAAAAGCCCAGGTCCTGATAGATTCATGGTTGAATTCTACAAGAAATTTAGAGAAGATTTAATACCAATACTCCTCACTCTTCAAAGAAATTGAAAGCGAAGCAATACTCCCTAACTCATTCCTGGAAGCAACTCTTACTCTTATATCAAAACCAGAGAAAGACCCAGCCAAAAAGGAGAACTATAGGCCAATCTCCCTAATGAACATAGATGCAAAAATTCTCAAGAAAATACTGGCAAATAGAATACAGCAAAACATCAAGAAGACTACACATGATCAAGTGGGATTTATTCTAGGAATGCAGGAATGTTTAAACATATGCAAATCAATAAATGTAATACACCTATCATCAGAGCCAAAAACAAAAATCACATGATCATCTCAATAGATGCAGAAAAGCTTTTGACAGAGTCCAACACTGGTTCATGATAAAAACACTACAGAAACTTGGAATAGATGGTATCTACCTCAATCTGATAAAAAGCAATCTATGACAAACCAACAGCCAACATTATACTAAATGGACGAAAACTGAAAGCTTTCACTGCAAAATCAGAAAATAAACAAGGATGTCCATTATCACCACTCCTATTCAATATAGATCTAGAAATTTTAGCCAGAGCAGTAAGACAAGAGAAATAAAAGGAATAAGAATAGGAAAGGAAGAAGTTAAATTATCACTATTTGCAGATGACATGGTACTTTACATAGAAGACCCCAAAAATTCCATCAAAAGACTTCTAGAGTTAATAAACAAATTCGACAGTGTAACTGGATACAGTCATCACTCAAAAATCAATAGCATTCCTGTACACAAACAACAAACTCACTGAGAAAGACATTATGGAAATAACACCTTTCATAGTAGCATCCAAAAAAATGAAACACTTAGGAATCAACCTAACAAAGGATGTAAAAGACCTATACATTGAAAACTATAGTACTCTACAAAAGGAGATTGAAGAGGATGTCAGAAAATGGAAAGATATTCCTTACTTTTGGATAGGAAGAACCAACATTGTGAAAATGGCCATACTCCCAAAACTGTTATGCAGATTTAATACGATCCTGATCAAAATACCATTAATATACCTTACAGATCTAGAGAAAACATTCCTGAAATTCATTTGGAGTCAGGCATGGTTGCACATGCCTGTAATCCCAGTACTTGGGAGGCTGAGGCAGAAGGATCATTGCAAGTTTGAGACCAGCCTGAGCTACAAAGTGAGCTCAAGGCCAGCCTGAACTGCATAGTGAGACCCTTTCTCAAACACACACACACACACACAAAGACAAAATTCATTTGGAAACTGACGAGACCAAGAATAACAAAGCCAATCCTGGGCAACAAAGGCAAGGCAGGAGGCATCACAATCCCTGATTTCAAATTATACTACAAAGTATAGTGATAAAATCAATATGGAACTAGCATAAAAATAACAGACCTGAGGATCAATGGAACAGATCAGAAGATGCAGACACAACTACAAAAACACTCAGCCACCTTGTCTTTGACAAAGGAACTAAATATGTTCACTTGAACAAAGATAGCTTCTTTAATAAATGGTGTTGGAAAAATTGGTTTTCCATAAGCCAAAGACTGAAACTAGACTCATGTGTATCACTATGCACTAAACTAAAGTCAAAATGAATCAAAGATCTAAATATTAAAATAGAAACACCATACTCATAAATGAAATAAATAAAACTTACTTTTATTAATATCATATTGTCTGCCTAGTGGAAAAAAATAATAAAAATAAAAATTGAGAGTGATAAAATCCAAAATTTACAATAGATATTGTAATAATGAAAGGGAAAGAGTGCTCAAAAGGAAAGAACAAATGGAATAGGGGAAAGAAGAAAAGGAAGAAAGGAAAAGATTATATGTATGCAGGTACACATATATAAATATATGTATGTATACGTATACAAGGTGGATAGCTATGCTACTGATCTCTGTTGGTCATTTGAAGGGAACAGTTTGTGCTGTCATTGTTTGATTGCTTGATCATTTTTTATGCCTAGATCTTGTAACCTGAGCAGCTACTTCTAAGATAACAATATGCAGTACATTAACTAGTGCTAATTTCCTACTGTGTTTTTTAAATTCTGTATAAATTCTATCCTTTTTTTCTGCTTTTTTTTAAAATAAAAAAATTTTAAAGATTATTTAATATGTGTACTAATTCATTTCTTTAATAATGCTAATTACTTTGTTTATTGAAACAAAAGTTTTGGGCTATTATCTGTTTCTGCTTCATAAGAGAGTCTTGGTTTCTGAGTGACTTCTTTGAAAATAATGATGAGTACTGTATTAACTGTTGTTATTCTCATAGTATTTTGTTATGAAATTTTGTTGTATTTTCATAAAGACATTTTAAAGACATATAATAAATAAAAGGAATTAAAAATGCTTGAATTTAGCTTCCAATTCTGAAAGTCTGGAAAAACATCATAAACATAAGGGAAATAGAAGAAAATGATTACAAGAGTAAACAGAAATTAATAAATGAAACAAAAATAGTGGTAGAACCAATAAATGCTGACTGTGACAAAATGATACAATAAAATCAATAAATCATTACCTACTTACATGAAAAAAAATCAGAGAATTCACATATCCATATATTAAAATAAGTGAGAAATAATTTGAAATAATGTTAAAAACAACATTTTATTTATTTATTTATTTATTTTTTGCGGCACCAGGGATTGAACTCACGACCTTGCGCTTGCCAGGCAGGCACTTAGGCCACTGAGCTACATCCCTGGCCCTAAAAACATTTCAATAAAACATATATACTAAATGTGTGTTCAGAAAACATACAAATTGTAATTGAAGAAATAAAGTTACTAAGCACTGCTCTCCAAATATGTCAGCCCTTCAAAACATTAACCAAATAATTTCAATGTCAATTAACCTCTTCCTAAAGCACCCTAAAAGAAAACCTAACAAAATCTGAATGAGATTGCACACAATATTGTAAAGCTATATTTTAAAATTATCAATGCAAAAAAAAATACATTAGCAAACAGAAATCAGTGTATATTTGTAGAACTATAAAGCATACCCTAGCATGGTTTATAGTAAAGAACGCAGCAATCTATTATAATAATTTAAAGTTTTGACATACTGAAGAGACATTTGAAAAAATCCATATCTGTCCTAAATAAAAATAAAATGCAAATAGACATGTGATATGTGTGTGTTCTTTTTAGCTTCAATTATTATTTGGGTTACTATTATTTTTTTAATGTATTTTTTAAATATGGTTATTCTTTGATTTCTATTAGTATTATGACTTCACATATTGCATTATAAATAATACACATAAATGTGGTATCTTGTTTATATATATTTATTTATAAGTGCATTCATATTATGTACAAAGTTAATACACAAAATGTTAACCATTAAAGTATTAATACTAATCAAAGTGTTTATTCAGTCTCAGGTCCTTATGTGTTTCTGTATTTCTGTGTATTCTACTATGATTATACATTTGTGAATACCAAAACTAAGATATAAAAGGTAAAACAAAATTCTTAATACATGAAGCAGGTAGCTAGTGCTCTGTTTGTACATATATGTGATATACTTGCATAGTTTATTTACGTTTTCTTCTTTTGATTCCAGGATTTAACAGATAAAACAAATGTATCTAATTTCACCAATCCCAAATCATACATTCTAAAACAGTCAGACACTTTGATAACACTATGAATTATTTACTTAACTCAAAGTGCCAAAAAATATTAATGGTTCACATTGCATGGTAAATCATCTTTTAATTTATTTGTCTTTGGTGTAAGCAGAGTAGTATTGTAATTGTTTTTAAAAGTTAAATTCCGTTAACTTAGTAAAGATAAGTCCAGTTTTTTTTAGCTGTTTCAGTTGTGATATATTTGAGGAAATATTAAGCTGTTGGATTTTTGTATTAGAAAAATGATTTATTCATTTTGAAATTATCATACCAGCACCCTACTTCTGAAAATTAACCTTTAACTTTATGTGAACAATAAATTCTTAAATCCACTGCTAGTAAATAATAATTCTGAAATATCTGAAGTAAAATGATCTTGTCTTATGAATCTGAAAATGTTTAATTTTTATTTCTTTTTGCTTTAAGAGATGCTACACTCTTCCAAACAATTATTGTTCCTTCACATAAAAATTACTTGCTCCAAGCAAGGAGTGGTGGCACAATCCTGTAATCCCAACACTCAGAAGGCTAAGGTAGGAGGATCACTGAGTTTGAGGTCATCCTGGACTACATAGGGAAACATTGTCTCAAAAAAAAAATTACATGTTTCTAATTTAGTAAAACCTTTTACATCCACTATTGCAAATGACTTCGTCAGTTTTTCATTGGTACACTTTAGATATACATAATGAACAATTTATCATAGGGAAATTGTACCTGTACATGATATATAATGCTTTTCCTTTTTTTCTCATTCTCCTTCCCTGCCTTCAACCTCTCTTCTCTTCCTTTTTTACAAAGCTTGTTTCCATTTTTTTCCTTCTTTTCTCTTTTTTTTCTTGTCCTTTCTTTCCTTTTTCCCTCCTGCTCCCTCGTTCTCCTTTTCATTTGTTTTTATACAGTGGAGTACTACTCTGCCATAAAGAAGGATAAACTTGAGAAATTTCTAGCTAAATGATGCACCTTGAGATGGGACACTTGGGTGAAATAAATCAGACACACATGTTTAAATACCACATTGTTTCTCTAGTTTGAGAAACTAAAAGTATAAATAAGAGCTAAAACATATAATAGATATTGGGAAATGGAAAGAAAATGTACTTTATCATTTTTTTATCACTAATAAAGAAATTACATTTCTTCCAAATCCTATGATAGTGTGTTAAAGTAAACCTGAACTCATTAATTACTCTTAGTGCTCCTTGAACATGCCTACAAAGATATTATATATTATCATAATGATATCTCAACTACTTGAAAATAATTTTCAAGTCCTCTCAAATTATCTTTCTATATAATGAAACAAATTAGGCTTTCTAATTAAATTAGAAATTAATTTGTCTCTAGTTTCTAATTAGTTTCACAATCTTGTTTATATAGCATACTTATTATAGTATCTCTAAATAGAAGATATATAATCTGGTTTTCCTAAACTACAGTGGAAGAAAATCCAAAGTTTTAAAATACCTGTTTTCCTCTCAATTTTTCACAAATACCTAGATGAATGTCTGGCACACAGAGATGCTCCAGTAAAATTTACTTAGTAAAAAAAATCTACCAAAATGATAAAGTAACTTCTCAAACTCTGATTTTCCCAAAAGCTGGACCAGTTTTTATCTCTGACTGCATATTTTCCCCAAAAATGTGAAACTCTATTAAAATTGATTTTAGTTTACTATGCATGCCTGCAAAGACAGTAACAATATATAAAAATCTGTTATCATTTAGATGTGTTCACTAATTTAACTTGGCATTGTGCCTTTGTTGTCTGAAAATACTTTCTGCCTTAGGGAAGAGATGCTTTTAAAACCTATTTCTATTTTTGTGATTAGCTATCTAATTATGAAATGGTAAAATCTCTTTTACACAAGTCTTCTTTTAAATAATTAGATTCTAATTCTATTAAACCAAAAAATAATGAAATAAAATAACTTTACTAAATTGCAGCTTCCTAAAATATAAGAATTTATATGGTCCACATGGCTATGTTAGGGCTTGTAGTAAATAAACACTGGTTATAACTTGAGAACCATGAGGTCAGAGATGGGCTTTCTTTCCTTCTATATTCCCAGCATACACGGCACTAGTTCAGTGAACTGAAGAAGTTGGAAATCTCAACAAGATGCTCTGTTTGTACTTCTAACATAATAGTACTCATTTTAATAAACAATTTGTATTTTTATTGTCTTTACCAAGTCTCTCCAAAATATTCTTTTTTTTTTTTTTCAGGTGCTGGAGATCAAACTCAGGATCTCGCACTTGCAACATAGGTGCTGTGCTCTGGTCCCCAAAATAATATTCTTATTAGTTTTTCCAGCACTAAATCCCAAGAAGTTGAAATAAAATTAGAAATCCTTATGCAACAAAAAAATGTGTAATAATACAAGCATAAAATAAAAAGAGTCCAATGTGTGAATTTCTTTCCTTTTTATGCCTCTTACCAACTACAAGTGTTAGTCTTTACCAAATGCTCATGATTCTTTTGTGCCACCATGCTCAGGACTGGCATTACAGTTCATAGTGTAGGGAAGACAAGCATAATTTAATGTACGCTTCCTTAAAATGTTGTTTTAGGAGTTATGCATGAAAATTTAATGTATATAATTTACACTATGCCAGACCTATTGTTAATTTCTTTTTCTTTGTCTTAGAACTATATTTTCTTCAATTTTGATTTTTGCTTTGTGTTCATAGTACATGACCATTGCTTTTTACATATCTTCGTACCTGCTGATGTTAATCTCTCAAATTTCCCTAATACTCAAAGCAATGTGCCTTGGTAAAGGGAAACAAGGAAAGGTTTATTCAGTTTACAGTTTCAGGAGATTTCAGTCCATAATCAGCTGGCTCCTAAGCAGGGTGGCATGGGGCAACACTTCAAGGCAGCAGCCAGAGCAAAAGAGAGCAAAAGCCCAAGCCTCTTCTCCTCCCTTATATTGTATACTGGCCACCCAACCCTTCAGGGTGAGGTGTAATACTTACAAAATGTCCTTGCCTTCCTTTGCACAGGATGAGGATATTTACAAAGTAAGAGCCCTGGCTCCCTGCTGAGTCTCTCAGTTAAATTTCCAAACTTCTCAACTTAACATAATGTATTAACCATAAGAATCCACCCCTTGCCAACTTGGCAACCAGACATATTTCTTTAAATCAGCCTCCAGATACCAAGACATGCTAATTTTTACCATTTTGCAAATTGAATATTATAACACAGCTTAACAATTTTTCAGAGCCAGCAGTAAGTCTATCAACATTACATTAGAAACATAACATTTAGTCCTTGGACACCCAAAGACTCATGTACATCCCTTTATGCAAAAGGCATTTAGTCCATCTGCGAGAGTTGCCAAAGTCCTAGCAGTTTCAGCATTGAAAGAGTTGCATTGCTGAAAAGCCCAAGTCTCAAGTCTCTGAAATGTAAGGCAAATTCTTAGCTGCAAGTCCCTGTACAAATGAAAACAAGATTA